>WBNM01032690.1:15211-57853 GCA_013399055.1 Ramphastos sulfuratus | reverse complement strand
GTTTGCAAATGAAGTAGGTGATGTCTTCCAGCAGCTGGAACTTCTGAAGTTTCTGTCTCATCAAACACAAATATGCATACACAGAAGTGAACTAAATTAAGGCTGCGTGACCATTACAAAGCTTTTAGGTATTTGACACAGCTTTTAGCTCATCAGGGGGAATGAGCAACATTTGTCTCTATTCAGCAAGGCCTCATCATGTCAGCTGGCCTAGTTACACTGTCTTCAGGGGAATTTGACTTACAGTGCTGCCTTTGTCTATTCTCTTCATTAAAAACAACACAGAAAACTCCCAGGGCAAAACAGCCTGTGATGTAAATATGAAACATCAGCTTTGTGTGGCCTATATGCTGCTTGGAGGTCTCTGAACTCTCCAAGACTTTCATTTTAGGAGCCAAAATTCTGAAGAGATACCCTTTCTGCACATTTTCCACAGACTTCCTTCTCATCACTGCACTACATTCAATAGCAGTAATAGGAACACTTGGCACCATAGGAGCTGCAAATGCGCAGTGAGCCCTTGCATTCAATATACCACATACCTGCACCACTTTTCCCTTTTGATCTATGCCCATCTCAACCTCTTACTCTGCCTAAATGAACTTTTATTTCTCTATTGAATGCTAATATGAAACCACTGTCCAAAATAGTGACCATTTTGCCCAGTGATCCCTATTTGAACATGGCAAATATTTTCTCCTGTCCTATTATTTAAGATATTTTAAATTAGTTCAGTTTTCACACCCAGATGTTATTGCATCTTCATTTGGCATGGTGTTAGATATGTTGGAATTGGGGTGAACGTATACCAGAGGATACACCAGGTTATTGATTCTTAGACTTAGGGTGTGAGGGTAAAATTCTCTGATGATCTCCATTTGAAGGACTAGAGGCTTTCTGAGTTGTGGCATCCTTAACATTCACTTGTGCCAGACCCAAATTCTGTCATAACTTTCATATTTAGATTGCTATTTAGCAAATTTAAGCCTATTAGTATTAATACCAGGTTTGAGTCATTACAAAAAACAAAAAACAAACAAACAAACAAACAAAACCCCCACGTTAAAATTTTGTCTTTCGGTTCTAACAAAAATATGAAAAATACTTTTTTTGGGGGTAAGAAGTAGGTAAAACCTTGAAGCAGTGTTTATTTTATTTTTGTGAATAATTAAATTTTATTTTGATAGTGAACATGATCCTGAATGGATTGTTACAGTCCTATGTGCTTGACCACGCTTCTTGCTCTCTTTCTATTCAGCAGGTTCCTGCACAGATTCCTGTTTCCTACCATCATCACAAGAAGCTGAAATTACAGATGTTTATAAATGGCTTTGCCATTGTCTTTGTTCATTTAAGAGGTGCACTGGCTAAACTGACATCTAAGACCTATCAAGTTCACCCTTCTGTAGTCTTTTACATCAGACTGTTGAGTGTTTGCTCATTTTCATCCATAAAAGGTCAAGGGGTCTAAATGTGTCAAAGCTGTTTTCTCTTACTTGACAAATTCAGAGCTGAAACTTTTTGCTGAAGGCTAAAGCTTTGTCACATACATTGAAAACCTTCAGCATTAATTTCAAGTCAGTAAATCACGAGAAAATATCAAGCATGTAAATGACTAGCAAGGTCATGACTCATTTTCAATATGAAGCAACCAAGAAATAGGACAATCAAGAAAGTAAACAGCCTGCACAAAGATGTGAACTTGGTTGTTTGCTGAACAGATCCAAAAAGTTCAGTAAATTCACTGCTGAACTGTTACTAAAGATGCATACCACATGCTTTTAAGCACTTTAAGCACTTTAAGTGGCAGTGATTCCTGATGGAGACTGAGATAATCCTCATGCATATTGACAGAAGTTTTACAAATAAAGAAAGATACCATGAGCAAATTCATGTGTCCCTGAACATGCAACCTCCAGGTAATTTTCAAGGTTGAACTCTGGGGAGAGAATGGCACCTTGAGGATTCTTCAGCAACCTTAGAATTTTGAAAGAAAATGTTTCTTTTGCTAAAAATGAAACTGTAAGTTCCACATCTGTGCAGCTCTTTCATTCTGTTTTGGAAAAAAAAAAAAAAAAAAGTCTTCTGTGGAACCACATTCTTCATCTCACAGAGCATGAATTAATTTATGAGTGAAGAATAAATGTTGCTTCGATGCCAAGGTTTTAAAAATGACTGTAAGGATGAAACCTAAGTGATTAAAATAAAGGTATCTCATTCACAGAAAAACTGTGAAAGGTCAACAGATTCACAATACTTCGATATCTTCCAGTACTCACATACTCCACCCATGCTTTGAATAATAACTGTTGACACACAAGGCATGAGGTAGATGTACAAAACCATTTGTCATCCTTCCTGTTGTAACTGGAAGGCATCAGGCAGGTATTTCAAGTCTCACACAAATTCAGGTGTCAGATTCTCGTATCAATCCAATATTCAACATTTAAGTCTCTGGTTGTACAAAGGAATTCTTTTTTTCCTCGTATTTCAGGCTCAGACCACAGATCCATGGTCATGTTGCAGATCTTTCCTGATGTTATATCTGAACAGCTGAAGAGTCACTTCAGTCAGACTATGAACTCACTTCAAGTACAGAAATTTATTGTCATGAATGGCTCTAGGATGGCATTTTGTGCTTCTGAATAACAGGCCAATATCCCAGCGGTATCTTCAGCACTGTGATCTACTGAACTTCTCCGAAACTCAGAAGCAGCTTATCCACTCTGACGCCAACAGGTGCAGTTTTGGCCGGACCAGATGTTACAGGACACCATTACATATGATAATGATTTATGGTCTGACCAGTACTGTTAGAGGAAGTAGACCCAGGCCCCATACAGAAAAAAAAAGTAGTCCAGGTCTAAGCCCATTTGTTTTAAATGTGTCAAAGGAGACTCAGCAGCAGCAGCACTACGTGAAATTTATCAGTTCATATTCTTAAAGAACTTACTGTTTAAAAATTTCCTTTGATTCTTGACTTTATGACATTGAAATATATAATTATACGGAAATAATGCACTTTTTAAAGTCCTAAAGAATATTTCCCCCCTTTTAGTTGTGCAGATTATTTTTAGTATATTCTGATAAATTTTCAGTATTATAAATTGAACTAGAGGTGAAATTAAAAAAGAAACAACACACTATTATTTAGTTAGCTACTACCATTAGCATACTAGCTATTGCATCTCACTATTTCCCATGGATATCTAAAATATAGCTGAAACCTTTGATCCCTTGACAGAGAATGAAACTATTATTTACATAAGTATAACAGTTCAGAAAGCAGAAGAAAAAAAATCAATCTATTTACAATGTACTGAATACACCATGGACATAAAGGGGTCTCACGAGAAGAAAAGAATTGAAATTCAATGAAATAAAAGTATCCTTACACTATATTTCCAGTTATGCACTACCAGGTATATATATAGATACACATGTACATTTTAGAATTGTATTTGTATAGGAAAGGCAAAAACTATCACTGGAAGTAATGAGCTCTTAAGAAAAATATTTTCACACTGTGCAGCTTTTGCAGTTCAGTTTAAATGAACAAATCTGAAGCAAACTGTATTAACCTGACAGTCATTCCACTCCCTGCCATCTTTCTTTGAGAGCATCATAATGAACTGAATGAAGAAATAAGCCCCATCTTAAACTAACAGTTATGAGAACTTGCCACTGGATGTGGTGTTGCATGAGTTGTGACAATCTACATCCTAGGGGTATACATACTTGCCAAAGTGATATGGCAGTCTTTAAAAGGGCTGAAGGAAAGCAAAGTGTAGTTCTATAATTTACCAGCTATGAGCTGAGACATACCCACAAGGATCAACAACTCATGGATTACTAAATTATGGGCCCTATGACTGAAAATTCAAACACGGAAAATACACCTATCATATAGGAATTACAGGAATATCTCACTCACTTTTGATCTTCTGTTGCAAAGCACATTTCTTTATGTCAGGCACAGACTTCTGTGCCTTGCCTGTTTAGAAATGTATTTAATTACTTTCAGAAATTGTATCAATGAGGAATATAAAATTACAGATAAATCCTTAGAATTTCAGAAATTCAGAATTCCATAGAATTTCCAGAAACTAAACATTTTACAGCATATATTATTAATATATGTGCCATTTGTAACTTCAAATACATTTTAAAGCTTCATTATTCTTTGGAGTAATAGCCCTGTTTCTTTTTTTCAGGCAATGGGCTTACTATGTCTGCTCCGAAACATAAAAAGAACAACCTTGCTTTTGGCTGAAAGCATCGAGCATAACCTAATTAGCTTTATTTTGTTTTGTTCTTGATTAAAAATATAAAACTTTATCATTTGACATAATACGAACTAGAAAATTATTTACCAGTCTGAGACTTATTTAACTGGAAAGTACTAATTCTATATTATATGTTTCTCTCACATTCTGAAGTGCAGATCTAAGCATGTTATGGTGTGTATTGACAAGCCATAAAATTCCTCACTGTCCTTTTTCTCCCACTGCCCAGTCTTCCAGTGTTAATTGTTCATGTCAAGAGAGAAACAACACAATTGTTCATTAGCCTTTTAAAACTGGTATTTTGAAAAGGCCTAATCCTTTGAAGGTCCTTTAAGATATTTTGAAACCAGCATGCAGACTGGAAATGTTTCTGGAGAATTTTGTGTCTTCATCACAGAAACACAGTTAAGTAGAACGCTTAAGAAAGGAATCTTAGGGCTTAAAAGCATGCAAGAGGTGTATAATTTCCCTTAGTTACTTGCAACTGTAAGATAGCTGACATGCTCAAAAAGATCTGTCTAATGAAAGATGTGGTCCTCAGCAGTGTTCAGTAAAACAGGGTAAAAAAATAGCATGCATTCACGAATCTTTCATATGACACCTTGCCGGTTCATATGGTCTGGATTATCACCAATGAACTCTGCTGAAGAGCATGGTTCAACAAGAGCATGTGCAAGATCCTGCACCTGGGCTGGATCAATCCTCACTGTCAATACAGACTGGGGGACGAGGTGGTAGAAAGAAGCCCTGCAGAAAAGGAGTCAGGAGTGCTGATGGATGAGAAGCTGGACGTGAGCAGATAGCGTGCACTTGCAGCCCAGAAGGCCAACGACATCCTGGGCTGCATCAAAAGAAGCATGGCCAGCAGATAAAATGAGGTGACTGTGCTCTTGCAAGACCTTACCTGGAGTACTGCATCCAGGTCTGAACCCTCAATACAGGAAGGACATGGACCTTATAAAGTGTGTCCAGAGAAGGGCCATGAAAGTGATCAGGTGGTTGGAACACCTGTGCTACAAAGATGGGGTGAGGGAGCTGGGGTTGTTCAGCCTGGAGAAGAGAAGGCTGCAGGAAGACCTAATAATGACCTTCCAGTATCTGAAGGGGACCTAGAAGAAGAATCAAGAGAGACTATTTGCAAAGGCCTGTAGTGACAGAACGAGGAGCAATGGCTTCAAGCTAGAGAAGAGTAGATTTAGATTGGATGCTAGGAACAAGTTCTTTACCATGAGGTAGTGGAACCCTGGAACAGGTTGCCCAGGAAGGTGGTTGGGCCCATTCCTGGAGGGCTCTGGGCAACCTGATCTAGTGGAGGATGTCCCTGCTTACTGCAGAGACCATTGGAGGTCCCTTCCAACTCAGACAATTCTGTGATTCTATGAAAGACTTCCTCTGTAGATTGAAATCCAAAGTACAAAGCTATTGTTGTTCTTGAAGAGGTGTCATTTCTTCCCTTCAAAAAAAGATCCCTCTACATTTAATCCACCAAAACTCTGGGACATCTGTATTTGACAGGTGAACAGGAAGTTGATCTAACTGTGACCTAAACATACGCAATCTTTCTTTGGTATACAAAGAGAAAACCAAAAGCCAGCTGAAAAGGGAGGTATATTGGCATAGAATCAGTGCTAAAATATCTGCATTTGCATGGCCTCCTGTTGTTTTGGACTGCAAACAGAGTGACAGTAGCTTGCCTGTAAAATGCCAAGATGCACTTTTCTGTTTGAGTTAAAGAGAAATTTCTATCTTTATGGAAATCGTTGGGAGAAAAAAAAAGAAAAAAAAAGAAAGAAAAATAGGTTATCTCTGAAATATAACAAGCAAAAAGCCAGAGACTCCAGGTTGTACCAGAAATCTGAAGTTCAGATACCTGATCAGGTGATTAATTCCACAAAAGAAAGGAAAATAACAACTTTGCATTTCAGAGAGGAAAAACTCCATTGATGAGCACATAGCTTGCTTGCCCAAGGACAAATCAGAAATCTATGGCAACACCAGAAAAGTAGTCAAGACTTTATATCAGATTTCTGGGCTTTAATAGCAGACAGTCCTCTAGATCTTATTCGATGTGATTACAGTACTATGTGAGAGCTTTCAAATGGGTATCTTTTCAAACCTTAAAAGTGTTTATATTTTATTTGCAGTAAATAAAATGCACTTCCTACTGAATTTATTCAAACATCATAAAGAAACTGGCTAAAATGCAGTTTTATCTTGCTGTGAGTCAGGTTCTATGGAAAGCTACAATATTCTCATCTATATTTTCTCTCCGTGAACTATCAAAAACATAGCACAATGAGAAAAACAGTGACATGAGTGAGTCCTTAGCTTTGGCTCATATGTAAGGGCTGAAAACAGAGATATTGGCTTGGTGATGAGTACTTTCCTTAAAGTGGAGCACAGCAAAGAATACAGATTGTAAATTCTTTATCTTTCATGTTGCAATCATTGTCTTGGGCAGAAAAGCAGTAGTTCATTGCTTGGGGCAAAGCCACAGTTGAGTACAAAGCCAGCAAAGTCCATCTGTCTTATGCACAACAGACTGGCCAAGCTTGTAGAGCAGCTTTACACCATGGGATACAACAGCGAAGAAATACAGAAATGTAGTACTATTCGCTACTTTAAAATTGAAATTTTCTTAAATATAATTAACTTTTTTTTTTTTTTTAATAGTGTGGGAAATAAATGCATATGTGATCGAGAATCACTGAACAAGATGAAAAAGTTGCAGTAGGTTGGAAGAAGGTTCCTACCTTTAGCTCCTTGGCTATAGAACCATGCTGATTCTTCCTGTTCCTTTCTGTTCAAGTAAATCTTACCATTTCTTTCTCTGAAATGACAACTTCAAAAGAGGAACAGGAACTTCTCTCTCAGGACCTGCTTCAGAATAAACAGTAGAACTCCAAGAAAAAGAGCAAAGGGGGTAAATTTCTTATAAAACTGAAACAGGCCAGTTCACAGCAATAAATACTTCATTAGAGAGCCAAAGGAATTTGTCTATTTCTCTTTTATTTCTGTTTCCAAAGTAAAGGTCAGTCTTGCCTCCCTGAATGAGTGGAGTTTTAGGACAAACTCACTGCAGTCTGGAAATCATGCCTTCACCCTGGAAAGTAGCATCTTGAAGTCAGGTTCTCATCATTAGCAGTAGCTACTGACAAGCTGAAAAGCTCTAAAACCCCCACTTGATGTACAGTAACAACAGGGTTTTGAAGTTAATAATTTTTGTTCCAGCATCTGAGTGTGACAAAGTTCCTCTTTGGATCTACTCTTAAGTATTGAGAACTAGGTTGGGTTGATGATCTTTTCCAATTTTTAGCTATAGAGCTATTGAGTGTGGTTTATTTACATAAAATTGTAAGCAAATTCTGAAAATACATCTTAAAATATTGTCTTCTTTTGCCACCTCGATATACTTAAATTTTTAATATTTATAACACTATAGATAAAAATCAACCTAGTACTATCATATATTAAGAAAATAATGGAGTCAGTAAAATTATATCTCATCGCTTGTTTTTTGCAAATGGGGAAGTAGTTCATTAATTTACATTTCAGTTAATTATATGATTTCTGGATATTATAACTTTTTTTTTTTTTCTGAAAGTTTTCCCTCATTTCTTGCTCACATCATTTGTGTCTGACACAGGAGAGGTGTTTCCATAACTGACCTCACCATCCACACGCAGTCCAAATCCCATATTCCACATGTTTATCCCAGTAGTCAGATATTCCACAAAGTACCTTGTCTTGTGTATTTTAATTCCTTCTATTCTTTTTTTAAAATGTACTTCCACTTTCTGTGATTACCAGCATTTTCTGTAGGTTCATTTTGCTGTCTATTATTATTGCACCTAAAATATCATAAAATATGTTATATTCAATTTCCCATAAATGAAATTTCCAGTTCTCAGTCCCCTAGTTCTACCTATTCCTGGCAATCAATTTCCTTAATCTAATTTACTGGCAATCCTGTCAGTTTTCCTTGACCCCTGTTGCTTACGTCTAAATCTAGATGCCATTCCTGAACAACCACTCTTCCTCACAATCTTTAATGAGGTCTATACTTCACAAAGGAAAATGCAAAAATGGGGGAAATTATACCCAAACCTTGTTAGCAGCTGTTATCATTCAAGAAGGCACCTGCAGAAAGACGCTACAAACAGAATCATCTAGGCTAAGCCCACACAGACTGAAGAAGCAATCAGATTTTTCTCTGCATTTATCAGCTTTATTTCTCTCCAGATTTTTATCTTTTTGCCTCTTTTCTCTTCCCTTTGGGATCATCTGCCCTTCTCAGCTTCCTTGAGTCAATATTCTGTTTTTGTGCTTACCCTCCATGTCCTTCAGCACAGTAGTATCACTTCTCTAATGTATTTATCACTAAAAGACTTTTTTTTGCCTTAGCTCTGGGGATACAGATTTCTTTCTACCATGATAAGGTCTGTCATGCTTTTAGCAAGAATATCTGCCAGTCCTGAACTACTTGCAATATTTTTCACTTTTATTTGTTGACATCCACAGAACTACTATCTGTAATCTTCAGATTCTTTCATCTATGAGATTTGTCTCAATGCCGGAGTAACTTCTCCTGGATGTCACCAAAACATAGTGCATCCTCGTCATGGTGTGTATGCTAGGATCTTCTGCTCACTCTGCTTCCTTTCATTTCTATTCTTGCTCCTCAGTACTTGATATTGTTTTCCATTTTATGCACTAGCCCAAGAGTGAAAAAGAGAATGATGAAAACTCTCTTTATTAACACAGTCCTTGTGCTAGGTTACAGTGAGTGTGAAACTTGCTGCTTAGGTCAAGTTTTTTTTTTTCCTTTTGAGCAACAGGAACAACTAAGTGTCCATCAGTTATGATCAGCTATTTCCCTCAGCAACAAGTTCTCTGTGCACTCACAAACCCATCATGCCCTGAAATCTTAGAAACTGTCACTTCACTACAGGAAAAGTGAGGCTCCATACACATCTAGGACAACATCCCAAACTGTGTTTTTTTCTTTAAGTTGTTGGGTTTTTTTCCCCTCAAGACAGGCTTTTCCCTTTAAGCTATTTAATATCGGATCCTTTTAGTCAATGATCAAAGCCAGGAATTTTATTTACTGTCACGTGAATTACATTGAGATTGACAGAGACTTTGTCAGAATCTGACAGGTTCTGCAATGAGAAATATTACAAACTACAGCCAGAAAAACCTGGAAAAACACTATGCAAACAACCACAATAAAAAAACATACAAGGCTTTGTCTGAATGATGTAAATCCATCCACTCCTACTGTAACTGTTACATTTTTAATTTCATTGTGTATGGTGTTTGTGGGTAGTACTGGGAGATACCTTGTGCAACTCACCTTGGATTATTTGTGCCTCAGCTGAACGTCCATCTGCTACTGGATGATCCACTCACTGGCAGGCTAGCTGGCCACTTCAGGTGTCTCCTGTTGAGCTGAATATGTAGCTGATTCTTTCGTTCTTCATATATATAACCTGAATGCTTATCAATGCATATATCTGGTTTTGGTCTGAAAGTCCAGGAAGTAATATCTCTGTGACTGGATTCCTTTGTATCTCTTTGAAGAGAAGAGAAATTGAATAAAATCACAAAAAAAAAATCTTAAATTGGAAGGCTGAAGTTTCAGCCTAATCTTTGCCCCTACCTCCCACTCTGCCATATCATCATCACCTTTAACACCTGCTTGCCCTGGCCAGACCTTCCCTTATATACTGGGTGACACCAGTATGGTAGCAAACACCCATTGGCTCGTTCAGCTGCCTGTCTTGGCTGTGGCCCCTCCCAGCTGCTTGTGAAGGAAAACCCCCAAACCATAAGCTTAACCCTAGCTGAACCCAGGATAGGACATTGTAAATCTTAGTAAAAATGCAGAAAAAGCAAAACTAATGCAACAATTTATTGGTATTAAAACACTCTCGTACAAGTAATTATTTAGTCTACAAAGTTCCAGTCATTTGTAGTCTGTTAAAACTAGTATTATGTGGCTTGTAGTCAGCTAAAGAAATAAACAAACCTGTACAAAAAAACAATGACAATTGGGGGAAAAAGGGAAGAAAAAAAAAAAGAAAAAGCAAAACCCCACAAACCCAAACCAAGATGAACAACAAACGTAAGTTGTTCCTCCACTGAACTCTGTGAGCTTTATTATTAACTTCAGATGAAGGAGGATCATACCGTAAGGAAAAGGTTCACATGCCACAGTGTAGAAAAATAGTTACAAATCTGAACAGCTATTGCACTAACATTTTCTATAATGCTATTCAGTGTCACTTACGCCTTATCTCATGCCAGAAACGGTTCCAAGCCTGCTTTCCCAGGGCAGCCCTACTAGCCTGTCGCGGAGGGGGTAATTAGCCACTGCGAGACGATATTATAAAAATATTAATGTATAGTTTATTAATATTAAATAATCAGAACTCGCACCACCCCGACCACCATTTAATAATAATAATAATAACAATAATAACAGGCTCTTTGCAACATTATGGAAACTATATACAGGTTATAACAAGATCTGGAAATAACTATTAAATATATACATTAACAGAACTCGAATTAAACTGGAAAAGAGAAGGTTTGTGCGGTCACTTACACCGCTTGCAGTTAATTACCCTGCTTAGCCACTGGATGGGCGCAGGAAGCTCCTTTCTGCTTATGGCAGAAGGCAATCAATGATTACAAGAGGCTTGGTATTTACTCGTTAAGAGGTATTGTCTGACAGTACCCAATCTTTCGGGGTTGCTGTCGGTAGCCGTCAGTGGCTTTAAAGTTTCTCCAGGCTCCTGAGCACTGGAAAAAGGAGAGAGACGATCTCTGACCTGATTCTGGCTGTCTTTGGCAGCAGGCTCTTATATGCAGGCAGGACGTCTTACGGTATCACGCTGGCGAATGCGTGGAGGCAGCAGGCAGGATGCAAGCAGGCACCTGTAATGGCGGAAGGCACGCACCCCGTGTTCCCTGCTCCTTTTATTAACACAGCCCGAAGATCAATTGGACCTTTGGACACGAGATAGCCAATCAAATGGCAGTTAGCCAAGATTTGGCCATATTGGGTGAAGCCATAGGCTTGCTTTATCCTTTTTTGGGCAGATCACGGGCCCTGCACAAGGCAATCATGTGCCCCCTAGCAACCACAGGTGATGGACAGGCCCCGGACCCCAGACTTAGTGGCGCCAGGTCCTTTGTCCCTTTTCCCGCGGTTGCTCTCCCCAAAACAGAAGGAGGGAGAGCAGAAAAAAACATGCCCGGGTGAGCCAGGACATTCACAAGCCTAATTTGGCCTGTTTAGGCCTACCACGACATAACCTATGCTAATATAGTTGTACTGTTCCTCATAGTCACACATTTTTATGTAGAGTGACGCTGCTTTTTAAGCACATTGTCCCAGGTGGTACTGTATTGAGGATGCCTTCTCCAGGAGAAGATACATAACATTATTAATATGTTTCTGAGGGCAAAGGGAGGACCTCTCAGGATGGTGCAGAAGGCTAGAGGAATAAGCAGCTACGTAATAGCCATCATAACATATTTCTAAGAACATATGTTAATGACAGCTTTTCAAATGCTGTTAGAGAAATTACACGGTATCACACAGTATAGCAAGGTTGGAAGAGACCTCAAAGATCATCAAGTCCAACCCATTCCCACAGACCTCAAGACTAGACCATGGCACCAAGTGCCACATCCAAACGTGCCTTGAACATCTCCAGGGACGGTGACTCCACCACCTCCCCGGGCAGCTCATTCCAGTAGCGAATGACTCTCTTGGTGAAGAACTTTCTCCTCACCTCCAGCCTAAACTTCCCCTGGCACAGCTTGAGACTGTGTCCTCTTGTTCTGGTGCTGGTTGCCTGAGAGAAGAAAGCAACCTCCTCCTGGCCACAACCACCCTTCAGGTAGTTGTAGACAGCAATAAGGTCTCCCCTGAGCCTCCTCTTCACCAGGCGAAACAATCCCAGCTCCCTCAGCCTCTCCGCAGAGGGCGGGTGCTCGAGGCCTCGCACCAGCCTCGTTGCCCTTCTCTGGACACGTGCCCTTCTCTGGACACGATGTCATTGATAGGCATACAAGGAAGAAACGCAATTAGAACAGAAAAAGTGCTTGGTTTCATCAAAGAGTGAAGCTCATGGGAGAACATGATGGAAAAAATGCAGGGAGCTGGGCTGATAAAGGGAACTGTATACATAAAGAGATAGGAAAAATTGGTTACAATGAAAGATGAGTGAATTGATAATTGAGTTGTGGGAAATCTGAATGGGACTTATTACAGAAAGTGTTTTGATGTCGGAAAATGTGTTTCCAGTTAACAATCAACATCCATAATGTACATGACCATTTAAGTACATATGAGTTAAAGAAAAAGTATAACATTCCTAATTTAAAATTAGCTAAACTATGTAGAAAGACTTCATTTTGGAGTTTTGTCTTCTGAATTGGCTGGGGAAAAAATATAAACCTGGCAAAAATTTCATGATTTTCAGAAATATGCTTAGCTCCAGGGGATGCCTTTGAAAAATGACAACTACGGGGAACATGATAAACCCAAGGGAAGGATTTACGTTAAGAAAAGGTGGGTGTAATATTTAAAGAGCATTGGTGGAATATATAGATAAAATCAAGATATATGTATCTGTGTTGAAGTATCTTTTCATTCAGTTATTGCCTTCATTTTTTTTCTGTCTCACAGAAAGACAGAGAAAAAGACAGAAAAAAAAATACTGCCCTTATTTGAAGGGTAATGCAATTTTTTTTCACCTTACGAAGTCATAATTTTTTTTTCATAATACTGAGAACAGCTACATTTTTGCTGTTTAAATTATAAAAATAGCTCTTTAAATGTAAGTTTGTTTATTGAATAACAATTTCAGCCTCACAAAGTATGCAAAATTAGTATTTAGTAAGGAAGTCAAAAGGTTACATTTTGATCAGCATCCAGCTAGATTATACAAGTCCTTGCACATTTGTTAGTTAGTTAGTTTGTTTTTTTAATTCTCTTGCCAGATTTCAGTCAGCTCCCATGTACATTAATTAAGTTTTGTTTTGTTTGGCAAGTCAGTGACTCCTTCCTTGGCAGAATCATACACCAGATACTTTCAAGCTTTTAAAATAATTATTGTTATAATCTCCTAGATTCAGAGATGAGTACTTTATCACTGTAGTTCACCAGCTTCAAAGCAGTGCCTCTTTTAGACTGCCTCACAGAACATCACATTTAGAAGTGTGAAAGATTCATATGCTTGAACCTCGGAATAGTTTCTTCCTATCCCAGAAGGTGCCTAGAGCCTTCAGTTAAGATTCAACCCTAGTACAAATAATTGCAGAGCTGTTTACCAGTACTTTACACCTTTGTGCTTGTTCTTTATTACAATGGAATTGGGAAAAATTTCTGCTAAAAAAAAAAAAATCTCTGTAAGGAAACAAATCCTTCTGTCTCATATGTCCTCCACAGCAATGGCAATTATCCACAATCTGGATCTGTGGCTTAACAAGACTTTCGATTTTGTTATATAACTTCTTAATTATGCCACTGGAGACCAAGAGTGTATGTTACACAAAAGCCATATTGTATTAAATTCCTCTGTCCTGCTCAAAATCAAATATTTCATGTGATGTGTCACTCTGCTGCTCTCACATTCCAATTTTTACACATGGACTTTATAACTTCCTCTCACTCCCTACAGCTGATCTCTTTGTACACAACTGTTGCAAAAAACACATTTCTTCATTAAGAGTCATTACTAGGGGCATGTATTTGTCTTGCAACAGCTTTCTTAGCAGAACCTTAAATCTTATCTCAGTGGATGGTAGATTTTGCTGTAGCCTCCAGATTTTTCCATAGTGGGAGTCCACATTTGACTATCAGCACGTGCTAATTCTAGCTACTCTGGTCAACCAAGTAAGAGTTCATAATAAGCAATTCAGACACAGCAGCTTCTTAGAACACCTCTCAGCTATAATTACTGCTAGCCCATTTGAAGCCAGCAGGACATAACAGCTTCATCAGATACTTTAGCTGTTCAATTTAATGTTGGCCCTGAAATACAGCAAACATTTTACATAGTTAGATATACATTTCTATAGAGCACATAAAGTTACAGTACAAATCTTTAATCCACATCAAGTACATGCTGTTCTGTGAGGTTTGACTTCAGCCTGAATCCGCAAACACATCTGCCTTGAAGATGTGTGATGTGTTGAATTGCTGTTGTAGGCTTGCATGCTTTCAGAAAAGAAAAACAGTATCACAGTATCACAGTATAGCAAGGTTGGAAGAGACCTCAAAGATCATCAAGTCCAACCCACTACCACAGACCTCAAGACTAGACCATGGCACCAAGAGCTTTTTTTTTTTAATTATTAACTTCCTTAAATTTTCCTTAACTTTTAAAATAAATTGTAAGTTTGCTTTCCTTTCATGTAACTTGACGCAAAAACATCACATGAAAATGTGCTAGGTTCAGATTTCTCTCTCTGTTACACTTGGCCCAACTAAATAAAATTTGTAACATGACATCATAAAATCATAGAAAGCAGTGGGTTGGAAGGCACCTTTAGAGCTCATCTAGTCCAACACCCTCTGCAGTAAGCAGGGACATCACAGAATCACAGAATATCAGGAGCTGGAAGGGACCTCGAAAGATCATCTAGTCCAAACCCCCTGCCAAAGCAGGATCACTTACACCTACTCCTCCCTGAATCTCCTTTCTCTTGCTTTGTGATCCCCCAACATGGTACAGAAGATTTAGCAGTTACCTTGGTTTCTATAGGAGCAAGTGTAAGCAAGAGCATACCAATCTGAACTAGTAACTATAACTATTGAATATTGTCACTGCAAAAATATGCCATTAAATTCAGAAAGTGCAGTCACTTAGAAACAACTGACCTGAAAAATAAAATCACTGAACAGAATTAGTTCAAAACAGGACATTCAATGAACCTTACAAATGTTCTTGACAGCTGACTGGGAAATATTAATCAAGGGTTTCACTTAGCCCAATAAGTTGGGTAATTTTCAGCTTCTTGTTTTCTGAGAGCTATCTTTCAGAATTAATTATTGGCACTGTTTTTTACCCACCATCCACAGACAATGCTTTGACTATATTATAAATTTCGTTATCAAGGATTTTTCATCACTTTAATAAATAATAATTCTGCTTTTTTTTAACAGAACATCACTGTAGTGAACTATTTATAAGCTCTTAATAGTTATTGTTTCAGTGTATCTGATAAGTATCCCTAAGTCTTAATACAGAAAAAAATATGCAAAGAGAGAAAAGTCCCATGGGCCTTGCTATAGTCATGAGAGGATTATGTTGGTAATGCTTGTGAAAATAAGAGGTGTCAGATTTAGAACTCTAGTTGTTACAGTGCCTGTGGCAGATTTGCAACCTAGGCACCCTTAGATGGCAGTCTGACTATTTCCTCACTCAGCTCCCCATTCTTAGTTTTTTAAGAGAGTACTGCCTGTAGGATACAACATAATTATGTGAACACATGGAATAGGAGCTTCACTTGAAATTCACACCTGCATGAATTATAAAACACATTGAAATCAAGAGAAAGGAAGGACAGACCAGGAAGACTTCTATTTAGACAAGTGTGATGGTAGTAGGTATGAGACAGGATTTTTTCAAAATTAATATAGTTTATTTATTTTGATATTCAGGAGTCTCGCTACCAGCCACAATTTTTTTTTAATAATTAGTTCTTTGTGCGGTCACAAAAAACCATTACATAGATGTGTGAACAGAGGATCTAGAACACTTAAGAAATAACTAACAATAATATAACAAACATTAAACTGTTAGAACTGGAAAGAGGTTCTTGTGGTTGATTATACAACTTGCCCATTAGAGGGACTAAGGGAAGCTCCTTTCTGCATAATACAGAAGGCTTGGATTCAATTAGACAATTTACAGACTTTTGTTAAAAAGGCTTTAGAGTATTTACTCACAAAAATTATATCTCTGGACTTCCAAAGCTAACTACAGTTTCCAAAGAGTACCCAAACACTTGCAGGGAGTTCTGTTGGTGTCTTGATAGTTGTTAAGACTTCTGATCTTCCCAGACTCTTAACAGGGTGCTGAGAGAGAGAAGCAGATGATCTCTGGCCTGGTCCTGGTTCCTCTTGGACAATCTGTGTCCCTTCCAGGACTCCCAGTCTTGGCAGAAGACTTGCAGGTGTGCAGTTTTGACAGGATGTCACGCTGGCTAAGCAAGTCTATCATACAAAGGCACCTAAGGCCTGTTCCCTGGTAAACTTGAGACACAGCAAGTTTCCAGGTAGACAAACCCAAAGTATCAGGACTTGTTATTATGCAGCAGGGCTAGCTTATAGCTTAGCAGACATAATTCTGCAGAGCATGGCAGGATGCAACGTCAGAGAACAATGGGGCAGAGCACTACCAGAAGCAGGGACCATGTTGTGTTTTTCTGCTCATGTCTTTTTTATCAATGCATCCTGAGACTAATGGCTTTTTGGCTGCAGATCAGCCAATCAGAATGGCAGTTTGCCAACTTAACCATATTAGGTGAAGTCAGGGCTTACTTTTATCCTTTTAGTGCAGAATGCAAACAAGTGTATAAACATGTGCGGGTACCCTGTAAACAAGTTTGGACAGACATGGAGGCACCAGGCCCTTTGTCTTCCTTTCCCACAGTTGCTTCTCCCATCGGCAAGAGGGAGGGCAGAAAATGTCTGGGCAAGCCAGGACATGTTTAGGTCTAATTTGGCCTAATTTGGCCTTCCACGACAACAAGCTCTTTGTAACACGTTTATACATTGTTCTTTTTAACACATTTATATATCCTAGGCAAAGAGCAAATTTGAATTAGAACTACATGAAGATAATTTCAACTATTTCGCTCCTATCTTCTTCTCATCAACAAAAGCAGATTTTGTCCTGTGCTAGCAAAATGTGCAAATGGGCTTCAGCCATGCCAGCTTGACACTTGTATATCCCTATGGCTATATTTGCACTGAGAAGGGCAACTTCCCCAAGGCACCGTCCCTGCCCTCCTCCCAAGCATCATAGACTGGCTTCTGTTTGCTTTTCAAAAGCTTTGAACAGCACAGGTGAATCAAAGCATCATTCAGATTTCTACTGGGTGACTGTAGCCATCAGATAATGTAATTCTCTCTCTTTCTTTGCATTTTCTTTGTTGCTTACCTCCGAACAGAATTCTGCATTGTAATTGTATATACAGCCACTTTTCATCATCTACCAGCAGTCCTGGCTAACTGAGGAGGTCCCAGCTGACTGGAGACTAGCAAACATGATGCCCATCTACAGGAGGAGTTGGAAAGAGGATCTAGGGAAATACAGATTTGTTGGTTTGGCCTCAGTGCCAGGGAAAGTCATGGACCAGATCATCTTCCTTGCCATCACCCAGAACATGCAAGACAACCAATTGATCAAGCCCAGTCAGCATGGGCTCGTGAAGGTCAGGTCCTGCTTGATAAACCCAATCTCCTTCCATGACAAGGTGACCTGCTTAGCAGATGAGGATGTTGTTTACCTGGACTTGAGTAAGACATTTGGCATTACCTCCCACAGCAGCCTCCTGGAGAAACTAGCTGCTCATGGCTTGGATGGCTGAATCCTTCACTGAGTTGAAAACTGGCTGGATGGCCAGAACCAAAGAGTGGTAATGAATGGAGTCAGATCTACTTGGTGGCTGGTCACAAGTGATGTTCCTCAGGGCTCAGTTTTAGAGACAGGTCTTTTCAATATCTTTATCAATGATCTGGATGAGGGCATTGAGTGCACTTCATTAAGTTTGCAGGTGACAGTAGGGAGTCACACACAGAGAGTATTGATCTGCTGGAATGTAGGAACGCTCTGCAGAGAGATCTGGCCATGCTGTTTGTCATATCCACCTGCCATATTGGGAGAGATCTCTAGTGAACTGTCACTAGACCAAAATAAAGTGATGCTTGTCAAACAGAAATGAGACCCATTTGTAATCCAGGTGCTTGGATGATGTAGACCTTTGAATTGACATTTCTTTAGTAGTTGAGAAAATTGGATGATGTTTTAAAAAATAAAATATGACATGGTTGGCAATGCAGTTCTTTCAAAAATAAGCAGTGCTTGCCTTTAGATTGCTTGTTTTTCTTAAATAATGAACAACCCTGTTAGACTTTTTTACACTTTTTACACCTTAAAAAAATCCTGATCTAAATTTGTTTCATCTATAAGGTTTGCATTAAAATCATTATTGCCAAAAAAATTACTAATGACCATGAAATTAAAAACTGCCAAATTTTAGTAAAACTTTTAAACTGTCATTTAAAAGATTTATTACTGCTTCTATTGACATCCAATTATTATACTTTAATCTGCACTCAGGGTTATTTTATATTCCAAGTCTATTTCAGCTCAAATCTTACTATAAAATAAATTTTGTTGAACAAGTTACCACATCACTGAAACAATTGCTGAACAGTGTTCAGCAATGTTGGTTGAAAGGTTATTAGTAGGCCAAAAGAGGGCAAATAATGTTTTAATAAAAGGATCCATTAATTTTTTGGTGAATTGCTCATTTTTTTCCTCAATGCTACACAAAACATACTGAAATGCGATGTAAAAATTACAATCTTAGCTATGCTTTTCAGGCACCAAAAACCTCAATTTAAAGATGTACTTATGGATTAATCTTTTAAATAAGAAAAGGTAGAATATGTGAAAAGTATTCATTCTCCATATGCAAGCCTCTACAATTCTTCATGTGTTAACCAGACATCTGCCCAATTATTCTAGTATAATGTTCAAAAAAAACCTAAGAGATTCATGAGTCTAAAGTTATAAGTGAACTGTAATTCAAAATGCAAATCTTTCTGAGATTTGACAAATGTATCTACATGACGTAACTATGTTAATCTTGTTTCAGATTTTTCCAAATACTGTCTATAGAATGAAATAATCTTTAAAAACAAACAAACAAACAAACAAAACCTCTAAAAGCCCAAAACAGACAACAAGTCTTCCACTGTTTTTTACTCTAGTTGTTGAACACTAACTTCTAAAAGCGAAAAATATTGTAAATATTCATACTGGAAAGGGAAACATACAAGAGCTTGCTAGATTGTGGACACTGTGTAAAGTACAAACACGGGAGAGGAACTTTTCTAAATGATTTGTCAAAAATAATTATGGTGGGTTGAAATTACCCCCCCAAATAACCACTACAATAATATAATTACTCAGTGTGGACTAACTATAGGACCAAAAGCAATGATAATTTCTTTTTTTCATTTGAATTGTGCTATAGATTCCATAGTATATATTAATGTTTTAACTGAGTCTTGCTGAAATTGCTGTACATCTACAATTTTAAGATTGTCAATAGATGTATTATTACTTTTATTGTTAAAATGACAGTTATATTTTTCCCCTCTTTTATACCAGACAGAGCTCCAAACTTTTAAACTATGTTTTCAAAGAAAAGATGTAGGTCAGAATAGATAAACATCTACGGTACCCAAATCTGAACTCCTGCTCACTTAAAAAGAAATGACAGAGGGATATCTAAGACTCTCATACCTGTCTAAAAATTCATGCAAGTTGCGCTAGTATGTAGTGAATAAGAGTGCAGGTGGCATACTTCTCTATGCCACTAATAGAAGTGAATCTGAGGAAGATAGTATGTTTGCAGCCCATCTTAGAATGGAAAATGTATCACAGGATCACAGTATAAGCAAGGTTGGAAGAGACCTCAAAGATCATCAAGTCCAACCCATTACCACAGACCTCAAGACTAGGAGACTATAGCTCTCCCATGGGTTAAAGGTAGGTGTTGAAATTCTAGTGCAAGGTGGAACTGAAGCATTCTTTTGTTTTGTTTTGTTTTTGGTTTGTTTTTTTTTTTTTTTGCTAGCTTACCTCTCTAACTGGTGTGATGTTTTCAGCATCATTTTGATATCCTTTGGTATTATTGTGTCGTTGCTGAAGCACGTAACTTGGATTTTGTGAAATTTCCTGGGATCTGGTTCAAGCACCACATCATCAGCATTGTGACAACTGATTCCAATTTACAGATTAGTCTGAAAACTGAATAAGTATTAACCTTCTATTCAGTGTTAGGTGCCTAGATTATGGTTATTCAGAGCTTCTCTTCAAAGAAAAAGAGGCTCAGTATCCTTAGAAATTCTCATGTGACAAAAAATGGGTTAATCAGAAATCAGAAAAATTCTGAAGAATCTTCTTCTGCCATAGGACAGAGAAGTAATTTATGTAAAATACAGACATTAGTGAAATAGAATTTACGTACTATTGGAGACAAACATCTACTAAAATTGGACATCCATGAGCTTGAATTTTTGTTGTTGTTAATGCTGTTGTTGTTTGCATCTCAATACAGCTATGGTGAATTTAATTTTTCTTTCTTTTTAACAGCTAGGAATATGATTACCCCGCAGAGAAAACCTTTCAACCAAACCACATAAAAGCACTTCTGCTGCAACATTTGCCTCTATGAACTCTTGTTTGAGCATGTTAATGTGCTGCTGTAGCAATAGATAAGGACAAAAGTGTGTGGTCTGAGAGGCCAGAGTTGAGTATAAAGACTCTTTCAGGACTAAGAAACAATCTACTTGCTAATAGAAATGATGAGCTGTTAAAGTAATAATATAAAATCTCTTCACAGGAAAGAAGAAATCATCAGACGTGAATGGAATTACATTTGATGCACTTATGTATTATTCAGTAGGCAACAGGGAATGTAGTAACTGATTTTGGAGGGGATAAGATTTGTCCAGATAAATCTTTTAGAGAGAGTTAAAGTCTTTTTCAACCCATTAGTACCCCCAGCAGCAAAGCTATCCCACAGGAAAGCAATGAAATTAAGAGAAGTTTAAAAACCCCTTGCTGAACATCCACAGCAGTGCTGATGTAGTATTTTTTATGTTTTTCTATTAAAAAAAAAAATTATTACTATTTTTAAGTGTTTGGTTTCATCACAATTGTCATAGTCATTTCAGACAAATCCAATTTGACTTGCACTTTCTGGATGTTGGTTAAGATACCACTGGACACAGATAGTTTCTCTGTAGCTTATGTGCCTTTCTTCAGAAAAGCAGGGATTTAGAATAGGAACCTCCATGTACCCTTGCTTCTTTATGATGAAAAAAAATAGAAATAGAAAAAAAAGTCTTGGCCATTCAATTTTTCATCTACGTCATACTACATGACGAAAGAAGTTGTTTCAAAGAGCAGACTGACAGCGAGTGAATGAGAAGAAATAAAGTCTATGTAGTCTCATCCCAGTTTTGCAGAATGCCTCCTTGCACTCAGGTTGCAGGAAATCCACTGGAGCCCATAGTCATACCTCTTGCTCTTTTGGGCCTCTCTCTGCTCCTAGCCCTTTAGTTCCCACTGCTGTTCATTCAGGATGGAGCTCTTCAGAAAGCTGAAAGCAATCCCAATACATATTTTCTTTTTCTACTACATTTTTTTTTAATGAATAAAAGCTTACTTACATTTTTCCAGCCCTGAGCCCCATGGCCCATACCCCTACCATAGATCCCAGATCATACAAAGCTAAAGTTCTATTTTCTATTGTCATATCAAAGACAATTCTATTCTTTCATATCCTTTAAAGTTCTGTTTTTCCCTGACTTTTACTCCCCATGCAGCTCAGCTCTTGGCATAAATGAAAAACAGTGTTTCCACTTTAAAGAGCACAGAATTGGCAGACTGGCATCTAGATAAAGTTATAGATTTCAAGGACATTTTCAAGTTGCAAGAGGTGAATGAACACCCAGTAGAAGGTGAAAACAGATTATGAGGCAGAAAATGTCAGAATAATCATATTAGGATCCTCTTATGCTTGGCTTGACTTTTTAAAATTTCAGCTTCCCTTGAACTTGTTTTCTTCCACTTACTCAGATCTTAAAAATATGGTTTTAAAGCCAAGAAAGCAATTGGAAACTGCTCAGACTGTTAATATTTTATGCCTTGTTAGTGGAATGAGTGCCATAAAAATAGATTGCATTTTCAAATTACAATATATGGAGTTCACGATATTTATAATTAACTATTATAGAACTCTTTAAAAGCAGAAAAGAATAAGATAACAGGCAGGGATAGTCAGAAAATAACTGTTCCTTTCTGAATTTTTTTTAATCTGACAGAGAGATGTACAGCAGCAAAATGAACAGAATTTTTGTCTCAGGGAAAATGAACTGAAGCACATTGACTCACAGGCTATTTTTGAGATAAGCACATTATTCCTTCCTTTTGGGCAAAAAGATGAGCAAGAGACTTTACTTCTAGTGAGGGCGTTGTGCACCCAATGCTCAGATTTCTCACCACCCTGCTAGTCCCACAGACAGTCTTGGAAATGTCTGCACAAATGAATTGTATCATTCATAAGCTAAGTCAAATCACTTCACATGCATTCTTCAGCAGGGCAAATTACTTGCAAAGTCCATTCCTGCCAACTTGGGAGGGAGTGTTTTCACCCCTGAACTCAGCCCAGGTTCAAACTGTTGCTCTAGAAAGCAATGATCAGGTGAGTTCTGGTCCTACAAAAGAAAATACTCTTAGGAAGAATCCAGAATACAACTGCAATTTCACTGCTGCAGCAGAAAATGAGGCTTTTTGAAATGGAAATTGTCTTACAGGGGAAATAAAAGAAATTCAGTGAAAAGATCACTCTACTAACAGAAAATTGTTCTACATATGTGATTTAAATTATTTTCGATATATAAATGAGAATATTAAAAAAAACTTGTTCTCACTTCTTAGAATAAACTAGGTGAACACTATATAATGGTTGGCACACAATGTATGTGTGATATATTCACTGTTCAATATATGGTAATACTTTGCTGCAGCTTTCGAGTGTGTCCTGCAGTATCATAGAAGTTTATGTGGAATGGCAAGGGAAAGAGTCTTGGGTTTGTTTTGCCTTACCCTCAGTCTACGCCTCAGTTCTGCTGACAGGTTTCCTCCTCCACATAACACAAAGTACAATTCACTATTTTTGCATGTAGTGCACAACTGCATAAACTTCAGGNCCCAGATGCTGTACCCCAGAGAGCGCGACAAGCCCGACTGAGACTGCGACAAGCCCAAGCGGCTTATCTTTTGTTTTGAGTACTTATTCCTAAACATCTCAGCAAGCCTATGAGTGAAGTAGACATCACCCTTGTTTTTCCTTTCACAGCCTACAGTATAATTTTCTTCATTAAAATATTCCAATTAGCTTTAAACCAGCACAAAACCTTTATTACTCAGGTGTCCAAATTAACATAGAAATGTTCTCTGCCAGCAAGAAGACTGGCTGAAACAGATAAATCCTATTTAAGATTCCTAGTAAGGAACCATGGTGCGAGCAGATGCAACTGAAGTAAATCTGCTTGAAAGAGTCCAGTGCAGAGCCACAAAGATGATTAAGGGAATGCAATATCTCCTTTATGAGGAAAGGCTGATGGAGGTGAGTCTCTTTAGCTTGGAGAAGAGGAGACTGAGGGGCGACCTCATTAATGTTCATAAATATGCGAGTGGCGAGTGTCAGGAGGATGGAGCCGGGTTCTTCTCAGTGACCTCCAGTGATAGGACAAGGCGCAATGTGTGTAAGCTGGAGCAAAGAAGATTCCACTTAAACATGGTGAGAGTGACAGAATGCTGGAACAGGCTGCCCAAAGAGGTTGTGTTCCTGTGTGACCTACTCCATTTGGTCCTGCTCTGGCAAAATGGTTGGGCTGCATAATCTTTTGAGGTCCCTTCCAGCTCCTAACATTCTGTGATTCTGTAATCTTTGCTTTCCATAACAGTAAAATCAAGGAATAAGATAAACAAGAAAAAAAGGTAAAAGCCAACTCACCTCTTGGCTGGCACACCAAACTGCAGCAGATCAGTTTCCCGACTTTGAGTTGTAAGATGTTGGCTTGACATTTGTCATAAGGAACAACCACTAAATATTCAGATTCTGCAATCATCTTTGTTCTTATTTAATCTGTGTTGTACCTCATCTAGCAGGGAAGAAGAAAAAAACACCAGTGAGCCATTATTTTTACAGTAAGACCTGGTAAGTTTGTTACCATTTTAAATTTAAAATGTCACAGTTTTGCAGTAAAACAACAACAAAAACAAACAAACAAACCCCAAACAAACCACTTTTCTAGTAACAACAACATCAAAATGATTTGCTTTTCTCTGTATTTATCATTAACAGAGTATATTTATCATTAGCAATCATTTATTAGTATGATTAGGTTCATTTCCAGGTTGTCTTTTTTTCTTTTCTGAATACCTTCTTAAATATCAACAAAATATCATTCTATTTTCATTAAGGATAGTATTCTCTGACTTTTTTTTTCCTGTTAAAAAAATCTGAGGGCAAGTGATAACTAAAATAAAGACTTAGAAATAGTTTTTACATGTAGCTTTGGCTGAAGCATTTCTCTTTATTGTGCTACAGTGTCTGGCTAAAATTTTTAAGAAGAAAAAAGAGAATTACCTTCTAGAGAGAAAACAGACCTCACTGCAGTGGATCAAGCGTAGACTTGTGTAGCCTGAAACATAGGAACTGATGTTTTTTTCCAATAATACTCTCTCTGAGTATTTTTTCTGTGTCCTCACTAGTGGGCTGTTTCAAGGAAAGCAAGTTGTTTGCCTGTGGTGGAAAGAAAACAAAAAGGTCAAATCAAGGAAAGAATACTACCCTTTTTTCCTCCCTGGTCAGAAAACAGCCTATTTTGCTTTGCAAGCAGGTCACAAAATAAGTCTGTTGCACGACATAGCTAGTTATCAAGCAGTCACTGACTCCACAGACTGCTGTGTTTGCATTATCAGAAACTGGGGAAAGATGTAGCATCATGGCACCTGTGGTGGGCAAGGCCACATGGGGTTAGATGCACAAAAGGCACAAAAACTAAGGATGTTTCCTGCAAAACACACGTGGTATGTACAGCTACTTAAAGCTGAGGATTTACTTCTGGGTTTCTTCTCTTTGAAAGAATCGATCAACAAAGCGAGTATCATCTTGATTACCTTCTTCCAACATGGAGGACTGATGTAACAAAATGTGAGAAGGTTTTCACATGGAACCACAGGGAGCTTTTTAATGATATTATTTCTCTTTCTGTTTTTGTGTTGCTTTATTAAACACATAAATGTTTTTGTTCACCATCTGTCTACTCATTAATTGCTTATTGGATACATTAAAAAGGAATTTTAAAATAGTTTTGCAAAAAGCAAGAAAATGTTTTTATTTCATTATCAAGATCATATCCCAGTTACAAATGGACATTATGGGAAAAAGTAAAAATATCTACTGGGCAAGGAAAACAAGAACAATCTTGTCAGCTAGCAACTTAGTGCATATTGGGAGGACTGCAAGTGAAAGGCAAGGGGAAAAAAAGACATTTGGTGTAGTAAAGGGAATTCAAAGGGAAGGAATGACAAGATCAGAGGAAGGAGCAATAAATTCTTTTGACAACTTCAAAGTGAGTAGAGTTGAGGGGACAAAATGTATGCATGAGTTTTCATTCTACTGCACTGTATTAATTTTCAGTCTTTTTCAGTTATGCCCTACTTATTTTCTATCTGTAAATGCATTGCTAGCCCAGGGATCCCAATTACTGTGGGGATTGCATAGATTCCAATTACTAAGGAAACTTGTTAAAATTACTTTACTACCCACATGATCTATGATGCTGAGACACTTAAGTCCTCAAGTAGTGTGGAAGCCTGATGTTAAAAATAGTGCAGATCAGTGTTTGCAGGATTCAGAACATTTAAATGCACATCTGTTATCATGTTTATATTAAACATGAATTCACTTTTCTATATTGGAGATATTGAAAAACCATGGTGTGGTGTTCAAGATGGAAGGTCAGTCAGCAGAAGAGACAATGGGTACTTTTTCTTCTCTGTCTTGAAAGTGGAAGGATGAACTGGAAAAGTTCATGACCATGTCTCCCTTTCCTCTGTTTTCCATAAAATTTGGAGAAAAGCCATAAAGAGATGTTCATACAGTGTCCTGGTTTCTGTGCAGATTCTTATTTAAGGTTTAAACAACAGATGTTAAATGGAGGTTTTCCTGACAAGTACAGGAAGAGGGAATGTATTCTACATTATTTAAATGCTGTTGAATACAGAATTACATAGAACCAGATAAAATTATACAGGGGCAGCTTCCCTCATGCGACTCTCCATGACTCCACAGGAACTCTTTCTTCCCTACCTGATACCTCAAACATAGTTGTGTTGCTGTCTGGCAGAAACAGTCCAGCGGACAGAACTGAGAGAAAAATCTGTAAATCTCCTTTTCCATATCAAATGTCTGTAGATTAATCTCTAAAAGCAGTAATGAAACAGAACAGCTTACTGATTGGCAAAGTAGATAAAGATGAAAGAAGAGGAGAAAACTGTGAGTCATATATTTGCTTCTAAAATGAGTTATGTAAGATATATTATATAAACACACACAAATAGGTGTGTATACATATATCTGTATACGTAGTTGTCGTGGTAGGCCTAAACAGGCCAAATTAGGCTTGTACGTGTCCTGGCTTCCCCAGGCATGTTTTTCTGCTCTCCCTCCTTCTGTTTTGGGGAAAGCAACTATGGGAAAAGGGTCAAAGAACCTGGCGCCACTAAGTCTGGAGTCTGGGGTCTGCCCAGCAACTGCGGTAAACAAGGTGCACACGGTTGCCTTATGCAAGGCTCGTGTTCTGCCCAAAAAAGGGTAAAGCAAGCCTATGTCTCTACCCAATATGGCTAAATCTTGGCTAACTGCCATTTGATTGGCTATCTTGTGTCCAAAGGCCCATTAGTCTTCGGGTTGTATTGGATAAAAGGAGCAGGGAACACAGGGTGCGTGCCTTTCGCCATTACAAGGTGTGTCTGCTTGCATCCGTGCCTGCTGCCTCCATGCATTCGGCCTGCATAGCCAGCGTGACACAGTGCCCAGACTGCACATCCCATGACATCCTACCTGCACCTGAAAGCCTTCTGCCCAGACAGAGGCCCTGGAGATGACACAGATTGTCCAGAAAGCCAGGAACAGGTCAGAGATCGTCTCTCTCCTTTCTCCAGCGCCCAGAAACCTGGAGAAACTCTAAAGCCTCTGACGGCTACCGACAGCAACCCCACCACGAGCCTTGGGTACTGTCAGATAATAACCTTTTTGCGAGTAAATACCAAAAGCCTCTTGTTGCCTTCTGCCATAAGCAGAAAGTTGCTCCTTGTGTCCATCTAGTGAGCAAGCGGCGTAACTGGCCGCAAGCGGTATACTGACTGAAAGCCTTCTCTTCAGTTTAAATCGAGTTCAGTTAATGTATATATTTAATAGTTATTTCCAGATCCTATTATAACCTGTATATAGTTTCCATAACGTTGCAAAGAGTCTGTTATTATTATTAAATGGTGGTTGGGGTGGTGCAAGTTCTGAATATTTGATATTAATAAACCATATATTATTATTTTTAAAATATCATCTCGCAGTAATTAATTACCCCTTCTGTAGCAGTAGTTGCTTAGATTAAGATCAAATGAATTTTATGGGAGAATTCCACTGTCAAATTAGTGAAGGAAACACATCTAGTAGAATAAGTTGCACTGCACTTCTGCTTCTTAAACTGTGTACAAGAAAAATACTTGAGCATCCCATAATAAAAAGGAACTTATGCAGTAAGTACAGAATAAAAAACTTAGTGTAGTTCTTATGATTATATTTACCTACAGATGGTGGCATATCTAATTCATGTAAGTGGTGCTTCAAACTGAATCTGACAATGGGTAAACATGACTCAGCCTGACACTAGCAGCTTGGCTCCCACAGTCTAGGGAAGAATTATTACCCTTGCTTGAGGAGATAGAGAACACTTTCTAATTTTTATCCTTGCTATGTTGGCAGAAATGTACAAGTCAACAAATATTGACATGTAAGTCATAGCATTAGATAAACACAACTATAGAGCAACAGGACTGAACTGTTGTTGCTCTGAAGTTTTAAAAGACTTAAATATGAAGATTTGACGGGATTTTGTGCCATAAGACTTTTACTTTTGTGCTTCTCACTAGAAAATAACATTATTTCCGTTTCTGCCTTTCAGTGCTGAATCAATTATTCTGTACAGAATCATTTGCATTGGAAAAGACCTTTAACACCATCAAGTGAAGCCTTTAACCTAACACTGCCATGTCCACCACTAGATCACATCCCTCAGCACCATGTCTACATACTTATTTAAATACCTCGAGAGATGGCAATTTCACTACTGTCCTAGTTAGCCTGTTCCAATGCTTAACAACCCTTGCAGCGAAGAATTTTTTACCAATATTTAATCTAAACTTCCCCTGGCACAAGTTGATGCCACTTCCTGTCATCCTATCACCTGTTAAGATCATATTTATCCAATAAGGTACTCCATGACATTCAAGGAATCTTTGAATCATCTCATCCTCTAATAAGTTTTAATTGTCTCTGTGATGACAGATTTTTTTTCTGGAAAAATGTAAACCACAGTTGCAACTCTTATTAGGATTGTGCTGTCAGTTTTCAAACTGAGTGAGTCTCTGAAGTGCCACACCTGAAATACCATTATTTATTTCATTTAAAAATGCTACATCTATGCAATATGATATGAGAGCACAGCATGAAACCTTTACATCTGTAGGTTAGCAACAGAAGAATTGTCAGCAATATGCAGTTCTTTTGCCCTAAAATGTTTTAGTGGCTGGACTCAAGCAAAGTTTGAAGAGAAGTGAAGTAAATGGGAAAAATATTTTTGGAAAACAAAACTTTAAAATCTTGAATTCCTATTTATTATTGAAATTATTATTTAGGAAGACCTGAATTGAAACGAATATTAGATTTGCTTAATGCAATGTATTTTTTTTTTTAGTCAATATGTCCATAAACACAAGTTAAACTCACCTTATTTTTCATGTAACACAGTTACCTCACAGTCTTCGTTTATAAGGCTAACATAGCTAACTTTAACAGTCAATCACTTAATAAACTCAGTGTTACTGCTTTTTGCCCCCATAGAAAAATATAATAAATATTTTTACCTCTAAAGATTTGGTTATTCTGGTGGCACAAACTAAATACACCATGGACTCCCAAAAATTAGATGTTGACTTCTCTGTTGGTAATAGAATATACAACAGGTGGGAAACTGTAATGGAGGATATTGATGTGAGATGGAAATTTTTCAAAATTAATATTGTTTATTAATTTTGATAGTCAGGATTCTTGCTACCCACCTGGTAAATTTTAATAATAATTGGGTTCTTTGTGATGGTCATGAAAACATTATGCAAAAGAATAACTGGATCTAGAACAAATAACTAGCAATAATACAACATTAAATTATTAGAACTGGAAGAGAGGTTCTTGCAGTCAAGACACCACTTGCCCACTAGATGGACTAAAGAGGTTACTTTCTGTTTAAGATGGAAGGGTTCCAGTTAGAGAATTAGAGCTTAACTATATTAGGTGAAGTCAGGGCTCGCTTTTACCATTTAAGGCAGAACACAAACAAATGTATAAACATATATGGGTACCCTGTAAACAAGTTTGGACAGATGTGGGCCTTTGTCTTCCTTTCCTGCGTTTGCTTCTCCCATCAGTAGAATGAAGGAGAGTAGAAAAATGTGTCTGAGCAAACCAGGACATGCTTGGGCCTATTTTGGCCTGTTTAGGCCTTCCACAACAGAAACAAAAACATAATATAACAACAATGCATTTTGACTGGTCAAGAGACTTGGAAAAAAGCCAAAGAAACAACAATAAAACAAGCAAACAAACAAAACCAACAACAAAACCCCAACAAACAAACAAAAATAACCAAACCCCAAATCAGTAATAGAACATTTGCCCTGATTTTACAGACATGGCATAATGGACAAAATTACAGCAGCATGTGATGACAGATGTGTGTAAAATATGACAGGGCTACCATATGTCTTTATTTCACTCTGTTAACAGTTTGTCATTGTATTACTTGCTAAATGAGATTTAAATTTTTTTTTAAATTAAAATGTAGTGTATAATTGCCAAAGTATTTCTACTACTTTTTTGGGGGGCTTCCAGTCAGTACTTCAGACTGTAGTCTGAAAACCACTTTATAAAGAAATAGTATTAATTTTGAACAGAAAACAACACAGCTAAATTGTGGCACTAACTGTACAAGGGAAATGTGCACCTGACATCTTCCTATTTTTCTTTTAATAGGTTTAGCAGTATGGATTTTTCAGGTACACTAAACATATGTGTGTTTGTCTCTCTCAGATACCTCAGAGAATGTAAGCCCATGAGTATTTTTACACTTCGAGTGGAAAATGTCACTGTTCTAATAATTCCATAAGCTCAGAGACAGTATAAAATATATTTGATTTATCAGCCTTCACAAGTGGTAACCTAGTGCATGTGGAACAACACAGTGATTTGTCTTTATTTAGCCCATACATCCAAAAGAGCAGGAGTAAAAAGAGAGAAGACCCACAGGTTGAAGTGAAAAGGGATTTATCAAAATAGCTAAACTGGTACCAATGCAAATACAAAGTATATAAAGTTATACTCAAGCCAGCAAAAGTGCAGCAGTCACAACATCCGGGAAGGTAGTCCTCAAGAGCAGGAAATGCATGGAGAGTAATCCAAACAACATGCTCTAGCAAGACACCTCTCTCGTCAGCAAACTTCTTCAGTTATACTGTCATGCTCATAGTATGGGATACACCTGGAAGACAACTCAAGTCACCTTTTTTGGCTGACTCAGAACTGATAATAGCCTGCAGCCCATGGCTGGCCTGTGATTTGGTCACAGCAAAATCAGGACAGTGATCTATACTCAGCTCCTCCAAACACCCATTCAGTGTCCAAAATTCACCTGAGAGGTAAGATGATCCCTTCTGAAAAGTCAGTAAAGGCTGAATGAAAAAGCTGACCTGCATTGCAGAAGCTACATGAAATCATGGTGCAAAAGTATCAGAAGATACATGAAATATTTCACTGTTTTGGACAAACAATACCAGTATTTGGGCCAGCTAATCTAAATGGTCCTTTACAAAAACCCTGCAGAATAGTTTCTCAGATGCCTTTTCTCTGTTAGTTCGGCTGCAAAGTGTTTTTTCTCTGGTCGTGTCAAAATAATAGCTATTGCTATACTGCCACAAGCTGCACTGCTGGGCAGCTGCACAAAGATGATAGCCACATATGAATCTGTAAATTGTTTCAGGGTGAACTTTCATGCAAAATTAGGAATACTAATAAACCATATGAACACTTCTAAGATCAGCCTTTTCTGTTTACCACAAAATATTATGACACCGCTCTAAAAAGTGAAATGAAACCAGAAATGGACTGCAGCATCCCATTTAGGATCAGAGGGGGTGTCTGCATGCACCTCCATCACATAGGATTAATAGTTTGTGTGATTCAAACCAAATTTTTTCAATGGCCTTTATCAAGGTTTGGTCATCGATTTTCATACCAGTCAGAAGATAACCTGCCTGGAGAGCAGACACACAATTTTACACAATTTTGCTTTGTAAAATAGTACTTCAGAACACATCTGTTATGATTCTACTATAATATTTGCTACCTACAGGGAGAATTCAATACCTCTGAAGAACTTTTGAATCTGTACATCTGAACTCAGTACATCTGAAGCATTTAACCTGATAATGGTAGCCTGTTTCATTCCCTTTCTAAATCTGTAACTTAAGATGGTCTTTAAAAGCTTTGAGTAATTCTTAATTTACAGGAACAACATATCAGGAAGCAGAAAGAGAGACTGATAAGCTACAAGCCAATACTAAAGTCTTTACTGATGCAAATCATGATACAGCATGTGGAAAAAAATAAATAAAGGAATAGTATTCTACATTACATATATAGTTGTTCCTGATCTTCCTAATATCGTGTTCATTACTTCTTCCATGTTAATACATAACATCCTAAAACGTTATGCACCTCTTTTTCTCTAGAAGGATTGAAAATTACTTTGCAATTCATATAATTTTATCACATTTCTTTACCCATTGTGTTGTCTCAGCAAGTTTGTGATCCCAGGTAAACCATTACTTAAAATTCTGTGTTGACTGTATAAGAACAGGAAGCTGTTGGAACTTCTGGAATGACTTTCAGAATATATCTCACTTAAAGTTGAGAGGGTCACCCATTTTTCATTAAACAATTTATCCATTAGGAGGTGTGAAAGGTGGGCTTGTTATCTTACTTTCTCTAGTAACACCAAACTTTTTACACTTAACAGTGTGCAACTTAAAATGTATAGTGAGAAGTCTTTTGGCAAACATAGACGTTGCTTCACATTCTCAAAATGATAGAAGTTTAATACATTCTCCAGTGAAAATAATTTCTACTGAAATCTGTAAAAAGGTTCATAGTCACCAAACGGTGAGCAGAAGCAGATGCTTTACTGAGGGGTGCAATTATCTAACCATAGTGAAAACATGCAGGATGATCTGCTGCCATTTTTCTGCAGCTATGTAGAATTTGATGGAAATCCTCTATTAAGACATGAAGTATTAGAATTCACATCCTCAGACACATGTGCTAGTTTGTGACAAAATGTTTATTTTCTAAATACTTCATGACAGCTTTTTTGTGCTTAATTTTTATCTTCTCTTTAATGAAGGGATACACTAAACCCAACATTTACTCTTATAAAATTATATTGTCAATAGACAAATGTTTATTAGGCATAGTTGTATCTGTTTGTACTAAAATTGACTAAACATTGTGGTAAATATATAGGTAATAAAATTTTATTTATTATGTGATAGGTGATTAAATATGGAGGTGAAGGGAAGGAAACATTTTCCGAGAGGAAAATTTTTAGTATTAACTTACTTGAAAACTCTTAGATCAATTCTCTTTTCAAAAATAGCACATTAAAATAAGCACATTTCTTGTTCTCTGATTAGTTTATATACCAAGTTACACACCAGCGGGGAACATATTATCCTTCTGCTCCAAATCAGTCTTTGCTTTCCCTCTCTCTCTAGCCCTACATATCTCTCCTAGTCTAGGCACCCTACAGAGGCTTGTGTCTCAATGCAAGCACTTAGTCTGCATGAATATTCTTCTTTTGGCCTCCTCCAGTCAAATTTCTCAGCATGTCCCACATAGGATGCAAAGCATGCAGGAGGCTGAGGGCCAATTATACCTCCTTCCTATCCTTTCACTTCTAAAAGGGTTCATTTGCATATGTTGTTCTATATTCCTAAAAACAACCCTCCACTCTCTACATAGACACACACTTCTGATAAACTTCCTGTATTAATTAGTTTGCTCACCTTTTCATTTTGATAATCTTCCATCTGATAATTACATCTGATGAAAAGATGAGAAGTCTTGTGCCTTACAGGAAAGTTATCAAAAGTGCATGGCCATTCTAAATAGTCCCCTGCAAGCAAGCATGAGACAACACCCTACTGACAGCCTCTCAACACAGGGCAAAAACAGATTCTCAGCATAATATCTGTTTTTTTCCTATGTTCCCAGTTCATTTATAATTTATCAGCATGAGCTCCTCAAAGAGTCTTCAACATGATACTCTGAGATGTAGATTTGACTCTGGTGAGCTGTATTGCCTTGCTTTTTTCTTTTATGAATAGTTGTGGATTTTACTTCCTCCCTTCTGTTTTTGGTGTTTGGTTGGGTTTTATTGTTTGTTTGTTTGGGTTGTTTTGTGGGGTTTTTTTGGGGTTGTTTGGGTTTTTTTTCTGTTTTGTTTTGGTTTAGGTTTGGTTTTCTGCTTTAGTACAAATAAATGAGCTCCAGGTAACATCTTTGCTGGACATACTGCATAAAAAATTTAGTAAGAGTAAGATAAGTAAAAAAATCTCCTTGTTTTCTATAACTTCAAAGCTGTCTTGTGTTTAAGCAAACCTAGAAAAGCTCTTAGATTCAAGGAGTACAATGTGCAAACGAGCTGCAGAAAGTCCTAAGTAACATGTGGACTGAAACATTTGAAGATATATATTCCTGAAAATGTCCAAATTTCCACCAAATACAGCTTAGCCCCATTTAGGAGATTTAATAGCAACAATGACAACCACAAATACATAAACAATAGAAAAAGAGATAACCCCAAAAGTACTGCCTACAGAAACAGCAGCACAACTGCTTCAATTATCCTGTAAAGACAGAAAATAGAACTTAGGAAATAGAAGCTGTCAAGAAACATTTATCTCTGGGATAAATGGAGAAATTAGAAAGAAAAAATGGGCTAAATATATTACAACTCTTGATTTTTTTATAAAGCACGAATCAAATTTTTTAAAGACTTTATGGTAAAAATATTCTACAAGAAGTCAGAGCTGCCACTGTGGAAAAAATTGTGGAAGATAGAAGAATTGAGGAGAGCAACCTTCATCAATTAAAAAAAAATATTAAAAGTTCAAGTTATAAAAATATATTATCATGATTTTTTTTTTTTTTTTTTTTAGGATGGGTTTGGTCGATAATAAATAACTCTAGCCTGCTTCAGTTTTGGATTATTGCCTCCATCTTATATACTCTCCAATACTTGTCTCTATAACAATGTATTTACTTTGTCATTAGTGAGAGCAGACATTATGTATGACAGTTAATTTTCCCATGTGTTTCTGTGTTGGTTTGTCTAGCACTTCCAGAACCTTGTTTGGTTGCTACCCACATCCAGACACAGACATTTTTGATGTCACTGTATTCAGTCATTGCAACACGGCAAAGATCTTATCTAATAAAGTCACAGGGAAAGCTTTCTTTTCTTCCTCTAAGTACTTTCAATTTGTTGTAGTGTCATCATGTCAAGATCATTTAGCAATTTGAATGGGCCTCTGATAAATGACCACAGCCCATTTAAACAAGCCTGCACAAATTCACACCAATCTCCCACAAAATACTTTCATATTCCTGCTGTGCCTGACAGATTACTTAAATTATGGAGAACTGATACTTGTTTGAACTCTCTTCTTAACATCCTCCTCACATAACACTCATCAGTTAAGATAGTACCTTTTTCTAAGACCAGTATAGCATGTTAGTAAATTGCAATCATTCTTTCACTCATTCTATAGACCACCAGGGTTCAGATCGTTTGGCTTTGGTGGTTTTTTATTGGGGTTTTTTTTTTGGGGAGGGGTGGTGTTGTTGGTTTTGGGTTTTTTTTGTTGTTTGGTTTGATTCGTTTTTTTCAGAAAGTTATTTCTCCAGTCTAACACAGCACAAAGTATTGAGGGTGTGTGTCGTGGTAGGCCTAAGCAGGCCAAAGTAGGTTTATACATGTCCTGGCTTGCCCGGGCATGTTTTTCTGCTCTCCCGCCTTCTGTTTTGGGGAGAACCAACCGTGGGAAAGAGGACAAAGAACCTGGAGCCACTAAGTCTGAGGACTGTGGCCTGCCCAGACTTGTTTTGAACCCTGTGGTAAACAAGGCATGCACGGTTGCCTTGTGCAAGGTCTGTGTCCTGCCCAAACTGAGGTGAAATAAGTCTATGGCTTCACCTAATATGGTCAAGCTTGGCTAACTGCCATTCTGATTGGCTATTCTGTGTCCAAAGGCCCATTAGTCTTGAGCCGTATGGATAAAAGGAGATGAGGAAGGAGCACACTGTGTGTTCTGCCATTGTATCCATGCTCTCTATCAGTGCTCCTACTGCCTTATATCCTGAACTGCCTGGAAACTGGCTTCCAAAGGTTAAACAGGATCAGGCTCTAAAAGCCTCCCTGCGATCAGCCTGCATAGCCAGTGTGACACCATACTGAGACTGCACATCGCATTGCATCCTGCCTGCACCTGGAAGCCTCCTGCCAAGACGGGAAGTCCTGGAGGTACACAGATCATCCAGAGGAGATCAGGACCAGGTCAGAGATTGTCTGCCTCCTTTCCCCAGCAGCCTGGGAAGAACCAGAAGTCTCAGCAGACAACAAGAATTCCCTGAAAGCATTCGGGTACTGTTTGAAGCTGTAGTTAGCCCCACGAGTTGGGAGATTATTTTGTGAGTAAATACTTAAAGCCTCTTGTAATTCACCATTGCCTTCTGCCATAAGCAGAAAGGAGCTCCTTGTGTCCATCTAGTGGGCAAGCGGTGTATTGACCGCAAGTGGTACGCTAACCGCAGCAAGCTTCTCTTCCAATTCAATTGAGTTCAACTAATGTTATATATTATTACTAGTTATTTCTAGATCCTGTTATAACCTGTATATGAAGTTTTCATGACCGATGCAAAACACCGATTATTATTAAAATTAGTGATTGGGGTGGTGCTAGTTCTGAAAATGGAATATTAATAGAGAAGGGGACTATGGGAACATGCCTGGGCAAGCCAGGACATATATTAGGCCTATTTTAGCCTTCCACGACAGATATCGTGCTTGTTTCTGCATGATAATGACCTAAAATCCAAAGAATGAAGCCATATTCTTCAAGTAATCATTGCTTTGGAGAAGCCAATATGTTCCAAGACTTCAGAATAATTTATGGTTTAGCTTAACCACTTTTTACTTACAATGTGTACTCAAACAGAAAAAATACTTTTGTAGTGATGGACTATATCTTTGAAATATATAAAGCGAATGACATATTGTTCATGATGGTCAGTTAAAATGACCACAAAAAAGAGCCACCTGAAAGGAAAGTTAAACACTAGTCTTGGCCTAGTAAGCCCCTCTATAACCAGAACTAATTATGCTTAGGAAGATTTCTATATGGAGCATAGATAAGGCTGAAGAGAATTGTCTTTTATTCTGATATGTAGTACTTGTCTGATTTGGACAATTCAGTTACTTTGTTTCCCAGTGGTAAAATGAGGGCAATATTTGAATAGTGCAGAGACCTCACTAAATTTGATGTGCTCGAGTATGATGCTGGGTGTGCTACAGGCAAGCCTGTTTGTATCTCAGAGTCTAGTCCCATGTGAGAGACAACATGATCGTTGTCTAACCTTTGTGTTCATAGACAGGATGGAGCAAGTGTTTACTCTAGGTCATCTGGAATCTTAATTCAGAGAGTATATTTCTATCAGTACTATATTTTCCTATCTATTAATCTCATGACAGAGTGTAAAATTACTTGAAGCAAGAGGGAGTACAGAAGGAAATGTCATTCTCAACTAATTAAGTTTTTTAATATCCACATGAGACATTTCTTATTTATTATTGGGGAATTGGAAGCATAGTGCTCATCTCAACATTAACTGAAGCTGTAGATGCTCTGAACTTTGAAAATAAGATAATTTCTTTTGACACCTCAAGCGGCTATGAGGATTTTGGCCTTAGTGCCCAGCCATACATTGAGTTATTGGCAAAATTTAAAAAAAAAAACAAAAACCAACAAACAACCCCACAACCATGAAAAACTACCCACACACCCTAGGTTCATCCCCAGGTCTCTGTTTTAACTTCAGAATCTAACCTTTCTTTATATCTTAGCTTTGCATTACAGGACTGCTTTAGTATGTCAGCTGAAAATATTAGCTGAACTGTACAAGTGAGTACATCCCGTTTCAAGAGATCTGGGAGGTACATTAGGAATTGAACTCTCCTACCACAATGGCTTCAGAGCACTGCTCTGTATTTTCTTATCATTGTTTCAAATTGACAGACTGTTCCTGAGGGGAAGATGGAAGCCAAAGTAATGTCTGCCAGGTAGTTCACAAAGATTTTGTAGTGTCAGCACATTAGGATCCAAAGGGACAGATGGTGAAAGACCAGACCTTTGAGTGGACTCCCATTCTCATCACTTCTACCATTTACACCTGTAGTGCTGGAAAGCCAGATCATTTCTGTGCATCTTTGCAAGTGCAACTGATCAGCCTGTTGCTACTACTTGGAAGCAGAAATGAAAGAAAAGCTGAAATTTATGAATTCAAACTTGTTTCTCCTAAGCGTTCTTTGATCCAATAGCCTCCTGTGTTGATGCCACTCAAGTTTTCAGCTTGTTGTATATGACACTATTCTGCTTTCTTTTCCTCATTTCCTTTCCAAAGCAGCTGTATGTAGCCCTGCTTCTAATGAGCTTTGTATCCATCCGCTTCTCATTGAAGTCCAGCGAGACACTGGAATGGGTTGCCCAGAGAAGTTGTAGGTGCCTCATCCCTGGAAGTGGATAAGGTTTTGAGTAATATGGTCTAGTAGGAGGTGACCCTGCAAGGCAAGGCAAGGGGCTTGGAACTAGATGACCTTTAAGGTCCCTTCCAACTCAAGCCATTCTTAATAAAGGTTTATTCTGGGTGAAAGAGAGTAAGGAAAAATCTAATTGCAGCTCCTCCCTGTGTGGAACTCAAGCTATTTTTTTTTCTCCACGCACACTATTTTGTGAATACTTGCTCTAACATTAGATATGAATCTCTTCATTAACCAGCTTCATGAAGACTAGAACACCATAAAGCAGTAATAATAGCAAAATATGGAAACATTAATCAAGCCTCATCTTTTCCTCATAATAATGGCTTTCCTCACTGCTGGGAGTGTTCCACAAGAAACATTTTTACTTTAAAATATCTTCCATTTGTTCTGTTACATCTCTGTAACTGCAGTATTTGTTGCATAAGTGTTGTTATAGTGTCCCTTTTTTTAAAAGAGCAGATAGCAGCCTGGAGGATTACGTAGACTTCTTGCAATAGTACAAGAAGGCACCTTTCTTGCATTGGGCTCAGACAGCATCAGTCACTGGCAGCCACATCACATACAGCATTTTGTAAATTTGTTTAGCTCCTCCTTAACAACAAATAGTTTTTTTGGCCTTCATATTTCTTATTTGGAACCACAAACCTCGCTCTTGAACAGTAAGAAACCTTGTGCAGTTTTCAGTCTATATACACATTCACTCACGTGTTTTGCTTATTTGCTTTGATGCAGTCTTTATTTCTTACCTTATATAGTTCTTTTGCCTGCATGGTATATATTCATTTGCAGTAGTTACAAAAGCAATGATATGCACTTTAAAGTTCTGCAAACTCAGCTATCTATCACTTTGAATTTCACCCTATAATCCAGACTGTTTTTTTTTAATGCTTCCTTTCCTCTTAAGAAATTAACTGTACAGGAAAATTATTAACTCTATATTTAACGGGGCTAGTAGTCCTGAATCTTCAATGGAGATACTTCATATGCGATATGTCTTAGGGTCGTATTTAATTTTTTTCTCAGACTAGATCAAATTGCCGACAAAAAATTTAAAAAGTCAGATTGCTTTCCTTGTTAATGAGGAATCCTCTCTTAAATAAATCTCGTACTTTATCTTACGTTTGAGCTATGAAATTTTATCCCATCAGCATCCTTTTTCACATATTTTTCCTACAGCATCTTCTCGGTTTTACATCCTAGCACAAATTTACAAGCATATGCACACAATATTTACAGATATTTACAATTATATACAAGTTAAAAGTAATACGTAAATTGAAAATCTCTTCCTGAGCCAGACTGCTCAGGAAGGCTCCCGACCAACCTCCCACCTTTTCACCCCACTCCTTATCTCAGAAATAACCAGATAAAGCTCCATATAGCTCACATGATTAATTTTGGAGAGATCTGAAGTGAGATGTCAAAAGCCGACAAGGAGTTAAAAGGAAATGTTTAGATGGGCTTACATAGGTTTCATGCAGAGGAGTTAAGGCAAGATCCAGCCAGTCACACAGACTGAAGAAGTGAGAGCTTTTGTTATTGTTATGGCTATTATATATCTCTCAGCAGAACCAACGAGTAATATAGACAACACTATTATTTTCTTTTCACAGTTAATGATCTAATTTCTCTCATTAAAATATTCCAATTGGCCTCAAACCAGCACAAGATCGTACACTCATCTCTTCTAGCTGTTTTAGGACAGATTGAGGCCTTGAGTAACCTGTACTAGTGGGAGGTGTCCCTGCCTATGGCAGGGGGTTGGAACTAGGTGATCCTTGAGGTCTCCTTCCAACCTTACCATTCTATGATTCTATGATTTTTCCAAATTTAATTACATCAAATATTGTACTCATTATATAATTTCCTTGGCTGGAAAATAAAAAATTGTCAGATGGTTGTGTTAAAATCTTTCTTTAATACTTGAGCAGTGCAACAATTGATGTATTTCCAATTTACCACTTCTCAAGTTTGACAAAGTATAGAATCAGAAAATCATAGAATGGTTTTGTATGGAAAAGTCTTTGAAGATCATTGAGTCCAAACATTATCTATCTCTACCTAGTCTAGTGCTAAACCATGCCTCTCAGCACCACATGTATGCCTCTTTCAAACACCACCTCTCTAGGAAGTCCATTCCAGTCTTGGATAATGCTTTCATTGAAGAAGTTTCTTCCAACATGCAAACTGAACCTCCCCAGGTGGGACTTGAGGCAATTTCCTCTTGTCCTGGCATTTACTAGAGAGAACAGACCAACACCCTCCTTCCTACAACCTTCTTTCAGGTAGTTGTATAGAGCAATAAGGTCTCATTTTCTCCAGCCTAAACAACCCCACTTGTGTCAGCCACTCCTCACAAGACCTGTTTTTCTTCCCCAGTTTTGTTGCCCTTCTCTGGACCTACTTCAGGACCCCAAAGTGTTTCCTGTGGTGAGGTCCCCAAACCCGAACACAGTACTCAGCAATCAGTACTGAGCAACCAGGACCCAATTATATTAATTCTTAATCTTCCGGTCTATCCATTAATACTCATTGCATGGATTAGACTTCGGTATATATGTTAAACTGGTTAAAATTCATCTCATGCTTCAACAAATCAGCATAGAAAAATATTTCTTTTTACGTATTTTTGGTTTTTTTAAACGGTTATTCATTACCTTCTAGAGCTGTCACACAGATTTTCATTTTCAGGGATTCCTTAATTACAAAATGGCAACAAAAAGGTTAAAAGACACTTCAGAGCTTTGCTGCTTGTTTTCTGTAGTTAGGATGTGACATTTCTCCATCTAACATTACAAACTCTAGTTTTTATCCAGTACATACAGGTGTTCCATTATGTTTAGCATAAATTAAATCAGATTTCCTCAAGAGAAATGCAAAAGTCTTAACATTAAAGGGTTGATTTATATTCAGAGAAGAATTAAGTATTTTAAAGAAATACAGTGCTTGTTCCTAGAAATATATTCAAAACATTTCCATTCACATGTTTCCAGGAGAGGAAGTTCAGTGAAATATAGTTTCTAATGCCTCTTAAACACAGAAATCAAATTTAAAAGGCTACAAACAGAAACAGTGAGCCCCCTGAGTTACAGAGCAACAAAGATCTTAAAACAAAAGGATCTTTACATGCTGATGCAAGAGATTTGGTAAGACCATAAGGGCAAAACAAAATTTATGAAGATGTTATTGGACAAATAAAGCTGGCAATTCTTTGTAGACTCTGCAACATTCCAAGTCTGTGCCAGAGTCCTTTGTGTACTTACTGCCAAGCTAACAGAAAAGCAACTCTGAAATTTGATGTTTCTATTTCAATATTAATGGGGGGGGGGGGGGGGGGAAATCCCCAAATGATTATTTTCTGACCTTTTAGTGTTAAGTGCATAGCTTGAGCTCACAAATACACTAACCTAAAACATATCTATTCTACATGACAATGTGTATGATCTTTTTAATCTGATTGTTTCAAAGAATTCCAATACCTCACATACTGAAAACTTATAACAATAGAAAAAACCTATACTATTTATGTGCCCATACACACCTATTAGCTCAGACTGATACATAAAAACAGGAAAACAAAAAGAATCCAGCCTGCAAAGCAGTGCTATTAAAAATGGAAGCCTAGATTTCCATATCTTTATGTTCTTTCCAAAGCAAACAGGTCTCCCTATTTGTAGAACCTAGAAAATTCCATCTCTTGGCATTACTAAGGCTATTGGTAAAGTAATGAGTGATTATTGAAATGGTGAAAACTTAAGAAAGGATTAATCCTTTCTTGAATCAATATATATCAAAATAATCCCATTTTAAAAATTAAATTTAGACCCCATTTTTTTCCACAAATCAGGAATAAATATGCTCTTAACATACATATTCCTTTAAAAATAGTCTTTCTGAAGCTAATCTGAAAACCATCCAAAATTACATGCCAGATCATTTATTAGGAAGAAATTTATTGCTTCGCTATTTTTATCAATGTTGTTAACACATGATATTGACCAACATTGATCAGAAATCCAGATATCCATAGCAGAAAATTTCTATGAGCAAATATCAAAGAAGACTATGAAGTCTAAATCCTGCTGGGTGACTGGTTTTGGTTTAGATGTTACCCAAAGGCAAGTTTGTGATGTAAAATAGCAGTTCAAACACAGATTTTTTTCGTATAGGTATGTGAGGACATGAGGCTCTTCTGTCATGAGAATAGTTTCCTCCTGATGCTCAAACACAATTCCGCGCCCCCCC
>WBNM01032690.1:0-15173 GCA_013399055.1 Ramphastos sulfuratus | reverse complement strand
TATTCAGCTCACTTGTACTAGCTAAAACATCAAGTATTACAGCACCTGAGGTGGAGGTTATGGAAAAAAATATGCTGCAAAACCTCAAATATATTGGAGATTTCCCTCCAGACTTAAATAGCTATTAAAAGTTTAAATAATTCTATTACTTTAAAAGCCACCAAAGATCAAAAGAATTAATAGAAAAAAATAATTCTGGGTGAGTGAATCAAAAAGACTTACTATAGTGTTTAAGGAGGAGTGCTTTACCTGAAAAGTTACAAGAAAAGTCAGGGAGATGAATCTTTCTCACACACTCAGCAGAAGTTTAGGAATAAGTTAAGGAATAAGGAATCAAGCTCAGAAAAATTATCTTTCATAGCAAAAATACAACAGAGCTTGCACCAGCTGGATGGGTAGAGGGACAGGTCCTTTCATATGCGAAACAATTCTATGCCTGAAAAGTCTCTTTCTGTAAAGGAAAACAGGCCTGAATGCAAAGAGCTAAGACACTAAACAAAACTAAGCAACAATCCTTCACATGGCATCAACCTGTAAGTATAAACCAAATTTGCTCCAGAAGAAAGTGTGATGTACTTGCCTCAGTGAAGTGACTCAGAGCACAAAAGTACAGAGATAATGCATTTCTTGGGCAACCACAATATTTTCTTCCAGTCAGATCTCCTGTACACAAAATTTTGAATATCCCCTAATAAATCTTTGGCATGACTCTCAAACGTGTCTTCTCTGGTGGTGCTTATTTGCTATTTTGACAGATTAGCTGTGGATACACGGCAGCAGGGCCATAACCTTACTGGCTTCTTCTTCCCTCAAGGTCAGTAACGCAGTTTCCTTCCAAAATTCAAAGTCTCTAAGAGGTAGAAAATGCAATGCACGACTAATATTTCCTTTTCTCCCTGTTTTTCTCGTTAGTCCTACCTTCCTAGATACGTTTGGAACTAATAAAAGTGCATTTGAATCCTTAACATTAATAAATACATATATCAGGAATTTTATCTATACAAAATTTATGCAGATAAATATGAAATACAGTCATCTGTCAGTTAAATTCTCTTAAATAATTGACTTTTCTCAGTGGGGAAGAGAAGAGAACTGGCACTGAACTAGTGCCAATATCCCCATAAAACCTTTCCCTGTCTTCCATTCCATGATGGAGCAAAACTTTCTTGATGGAGGGGAGGTCACGGCAGTGACTTTTTTCTCTTAAACATCACTAATAAGAATACCTGGGAGAGGGAAATCATGATATCTCTAACTTCCCATGCAAACTACCTGAATTAAAAATTCCACTTGAACAGTAATGTTATTAGTTAAGAATAAGTAGGCTAGACAGACAGTTAATGTAATGTACTGTAAGTTAATGAAGGAAGAAAAGGCAATAAAAGAAGGCAATTTTTTTTTCTATTTACCAGATAGTAAAATAGACTATCACCAACTTGCTTAATTACCTAGTTATAAATGTGCAATGTTCTAGAAGTACACCACCTTAGAAATTGAAACTATATATCCAAGAAAAAAATCAGATTCAGTTCCACTTAGATTAAACACTTCTGCAAAACTATGCAAAATCAAAACCATTATTCCCGTGTCTGTGTCCTTTTGCTTTTGTGCATTTTTACCCATATTACTGATTTTACATTATTCTACTATGAGCCCTGATGCTAAACTCTTTGAAATAAAATGTCTTGAGAGATTTAGACCTGCTAGCTTTTCCCCTCACATCTCCAACAGAACTGTTTCCATTAACCAAACAACAGAAACTATGTATTACACAAGGAAGTAAACATATTTTTTAAAAGTTAAGAGATGTAGCTAGAGAGATGAAAATAAAGCAATCATGAGAAACAGTGTAGTATTTTAAAAGTAGAAGGACCAGCTAAAGTTATGCAACAGGCAAAAACAAGAACAGACAAAAAAAGCAAGCGAATTAGATGAAGGCGATCACAAACATTGCTGCTTCTGAACAAAGGAAAAAAACCACAAACCAAAGAACAAGGCCTGAGACAACCTGCTGCAAAACTCAAATAAATGTCATGGCTCTTGGAATGAGAAATGTACTTTAAAGCACTTCTCTCACACTATGGGGTTTCGTTTGTTTGTTTGTTGGGTTTTTTAATGTATCTCAGTGTTTCTTCAAAACGAAACTGGTTTGTGGGCATTTAGCAGTTTTAATCAGGCTTGCTCATGTTTTAAAAACTTTGCTACCAACTTTATGCATAGAGAATGAAGGAAAGGAGGAAGGAAAGGCAAGGAATCCAGCTGAACCTTTCTAGGTAATTAGGTATGCATCAGATGAGATGTTTTCCACAGCTGCACAACTTAACTTCTTTGTGATTTGGGATTCAAATTGACTCATAAATATTGAAATTATAAGCTTAAGGAAATGATACTATTTGATACATGGCCTATTTCTAAGAATTACTCTAATGGAGAAATCATGACTAAAGTGTTATCAATTTAGTGTGGCAGCACTGCTATTCTACTAACACTTCACCTACCCTTTTAATAAAAGGCCATTGTGATTATGGTGTTACTATTGCTTTCATCCTACTACTATACAGTTCTCAGCAGTTAATTAGGTTGGATTCTCATTTAGAATTGCTTTCCTTGCTGTAACCTATTGCAGTACTAAAGTACCTAGATGTTTCATAGATCTCTTATAAAGAACCTGTTTCTACACTAGTTTTTAGTACTTAAAAGGTTTTTACCATCCTGGATATGAAAGTCTCTGTGTAAGTCAGTTTTCCTCCTACAGCCCACTTTTGTTTTTACTTCTGCAGATGCTCGGACACCTTTTGCCTGTACATAGAATCATAGAATGGTAAGGTTGGAAGGGACCTCAAGGATTATCTAGTTCCCAACCCCCTGCCATAGGCAGGGACACCTCCCACTAGTACAGGTCACTCAAGGCCTTGTCCAACCTGGCCTTGAACACCTCCAGGGAGGGAGCAGCCACAACCTCCCTGGGCAACCTGTTCCAGTGCCTCACCACCCTCACTGGAAAGAACTTCCTCCTAACATCCAGTTTAAATCTCCCCTCTGCCAGTTTAAACCCATTGCCCCCCGTCCTGTCATTACAAGACCTTGTAAATAGTCCCTCCCCAGCCTTCCTGTAGGCCCCCTTCAGATACTGGAAGGCTACTATAAAGTGTCTTGGAAGCCTTCTCTTCTTCAGGCTGGAGAGCCCCAACTCTTGTAGCCTGTCCTTACCGCAGAGCTGCTCCAGCCCTCTGATCATCTTTGTGGCCCTCCTCTGGACCCGCTCCAACAGTTCCATGTCCTTCCTGTGCTGGGGGCCCCAGAACATCGTAATTAATATTCCTCTTCCTGAGAGCAGGCAGTCCCCACAGTACAATGGTAATAGGAACTGTTTCAGTGGCCACAATTCACATCAAAGGCACTGGAGAGACAAGCAAGTTACAATGAGGCCAGCCAACACAGACTCTTTACAGCCCCAAACTGCAAGTTCTAGTGATTTGAATCCTCATGCCAAAGCACTGTATGACTGCAGCAATAAAAATAATCAAAATTACTTTTCTATTTCCTGACAAATTGTGAAGATTTTAAATTTAATTTAATTTTGTTTTGGAATAAATCCCACCTGATAATTCTACCAAACTCAAAGCTAAAATTCATTTTTCCCATACCTCTGCTGGGCCCATTTGTGATAAGATCCACAGTTTCATGGTGTTCATACATAATTCCCTGTGCACTGTATTATTTGATGTAATTGATTTACATGCTTTTAAATTTCCAATCTATCTAATAGCCAATGTTCATATCATCATTACTTGTTGTAAGGCCCTTCACTAACAGCATTCTAAAGGCTTGACCTATCCCATGCACTAAATTGAATTGTTGGTCAGGACTATCTCTACTTTTCAGCAACCTGCTTTTAACAATCCTTGATTTTGTCTTCCATTTCAGATCATTTTTCTCTCTTCACCCTGAGAATGCAGGACTCTGGTAAGGATTTTCTGAAGATCTTTCTACTTTTGTCTGGTTGGTTTGTGTGGGCAGACTGTTACTTGCCCACAGCTTACAAGTCTATCCGCCAATGTTTCCTCCTAATAGATCATTTCTCAGCTATCAAAACCTTAAAATTCTAAACACTCTGGAGCATCCAGTTCTCAGACTATTCATTCTTCTCATTGATCTTTACATATCCTTTGCTCCATGCTGTCACCTTGCCTCAATGAAACCTGTTTAAGAACACCACCTTTTCCCAAACTGATCTCTTCATTCTAAGCTGTTAAAAGTTGGACTGTTTCTTTGACTCTTCCTTTTGATCATATTTGGTCCTTAGCAAGTGCTTTATTTCACCACTCATGATGGTACCATTAGCTGGTATCACCATTTTATTGCAACAGTTGTGGAGGACTTATTAAAATACATGTTTTACAATGTTCCTGAAAAAATAACCTTTAGTGTATTACAACGTCTAGTAAATACGACTGCTACATGAATTGTAATTCATATAAAATTAATTTAGTACATTCTTTCCTACACAGAGAATATTAAACACCAACATCCTGTTAATCAGCTCTTGAAAAATTACTTTAATGACTAGTAAACCAGCCTCTCTTCTGGGAACAGTATCTCAGCTGTCATGCATGATTGTAAAAGTCAGTTGCATTAAGGTACATCATCAAATGTATGATTGTTCCCTGAAGTACTTTGCTGGAAGTTTGTTGGGAGTATGATAAACTTTAGGCTTCCAAGAGTCTGATTACAATACTGAGTGAGAGGTAACCTGCCAAACACTTTAGCTTAGGTTCTTCCTCCTGAAGAAATCACTTCCAGCAGCAGCCGCCTATTTTCCTTAATAATGTCATCTAAATCTAAATTAGACATAGCCCCAGACTGAATATTCATGAGGCTCAGACCTGTTGGCATTAGGAAGTTGTCAAATTGCAATGTAGTGAAGTTGGTAATTTTGGTAAATTGGTATTAGCTATGTTAAAATCATTGTAGTCCTCAGCAATTCATTTGTTTCAACTTCTGATATATTTCTAACCACAGTAGATGAGAGCAGAGGAGAGAATTTGCAAAGAGATCTTAGGGACAAGAAGGTACTTTAATCCAAAATAGTTGATATTTGCTATAGGTCAAAAATAAAGGAAAATTCTAAAGGAAGCTGTATTCAGAATGACCTAGCAGTAGCATTAAGGTTGAATGAAAATAAAATACATCCTGAAATGAGAAGACTTGAACATGGATTGAGACACAAATTCTGTGCAGACACAGTTAGCCACAGTCAATATGATTGCAATTAAGAAAAAGGAAGTAGGAAGAAAAAAGAAAAATGTGCCCAGGACAAAAAATAGTTTTTAAACTTCTGAGTCTGGGAGCCTAAACATCAGATCAGTTCAAACCAGTCTTACCACATCAAAGAAAACATGATCTGGTTTCAATAAAACTTCTTGTTATGTCTTACCTTATGATTCAGTTTTCACACATGCTAAACATCTTACTTTTGTAAGAAATTAAATTTAAACATGTCCTTGGGAGGGTTGATCAAAGCAGAATTTACTTTTCAGAGCAAGTATTATAATTTCATAAGGACACGTGGAATTGAAATGTATCATATCTCATTATACCATAATGCAATGCCGAACATAGTGGGCTGAGATCTTTGGGTCAGGGAAGAATATGCAAGTTTATGAGGCTTTGTGAAATGTCCTCTTCGTGGACTACATGGGCTAGAAAAGCCAGATATAGCATAACCCTTATTTATCCTGTAAGAGTGAAAGCATACGCTTTAGCATTTAGTCCATGCCCAGATTTTCCTTGGCTAGTGACCTACTTGGAATGCCTCAGAAAGCAGCACACCAGTAGGAATTCATTACAAATGATCAGGAGCCATAGCATCTACCAAGAGATATACCAACATAAACTTCCTAGTAGTGAGATTTTCGTTTAACATTGATCTATTCAGAACTGGTAGGAAAACTAGCGACATTTCTCTCTGGTTACTGCTATGCTCCCCCTTTCTTGTGACAGGTGGAAAGAGAGCAGGCCTGTAGAACATTAGTTGTCTCTGGTTAGCTCAGCAATTGCTTTGAAATGCAGGTTGGAAAGGATTACCGCTTTAGAAAAGGCTGTTAATTCTGAAATATCTGAATGCTTTAATGTGAATTTGAGTGCTTTCAAGCTGGCACACCTGCATCATAAACTTCTGAAAATGGTTCATAACAGCAATAATACCAGAGAGATCTACCGTTACCACAGTGCCTCCCTATTTTAGAAGAATATTCTATACTTTCAGTCTTACCTCAGGCCATTAAATAGCAAATCAACAATTAGCAGAAAATTCCTTGAGAACTGTTGCCTCATTATTAAAGTTGGATATGGTTAAAATTTAAAAAGTGGAATTTTCAGAAATTACTTCGCATAAAAAATAAACAGAAGCTGATTCCTTTCCAATGCAAATTTTGTCCTTGCAACTCAATTTATATGCTACAAAGGCAAAATATCCTAAACCAAAATGGGCAATACTAAAGTGAGGTTTGTAGCCTAAGGGAAAGAAATGTCAGTTGGAACCAGCTTTCTAAATAGATTGCACTGTGGATGAAGCATACAATGGGCATCATGCAAACGGAGGTCTGCAGTTGAAAGATTTTAGCCTAAGTACCACCTGTAGTGGTAGGCCTAAACAGGCCAAGTTAGGCTTGTGAATGTCCTGGCTTATGCAGACATGTTTTTCTGCTCTCTCTCCTTCTGTTTTGGGGAGGGAGCAACTGCAGGAAAAGGGACAAAGGACCTGGTACCACTAAGTCTGGGGTCCGGGGTCTGTCCATCATCTGTGGTAAACACNCAGATCCTGTTATAACCTGTATATAGTTTCCATAACGTTGCAAAGAGCCTGTTATTATTGTTATTATTATTATTAAATGGTGGTCGGGGTGGTGCGAGTTCCGATTATTTAATAATAATAAATTATACATTAATATTTTTATAATATTGTCTCACAGTACCTAGTTACCCCTTCCGTGCCACCACCTTACAGGATCTTTTTCCCATTTGTCCCTTTAGCAGCTTTTTTGCATATTTCTCCCACAAATTCTCTCACTGTGCATTTCACAGAGAGATTATGTATAAGATTTAGCTACCCCTAGATATGCAATCAAGATCTCTTTTAAGGTGATGCAATATGTTCTGCTAGACACCTGGAAAGCTGCAGGTGTCCACTATTTCTCTGTCTGCCTGCCCTTGCAGATTTCTTGGCTTTCCTGACCATCCTAAATATTTAGACCTCTGACTGGCACGTCTCATCCTCAGCTCCTCAGTGAGGCAAAAGGCACCAAAATCAAATCACACATCTATTGGCTGAATAGTAGGCTGAACTGTACCGACACCAGGTGATGAAAAGCAAACTCAGTGGCACTCCTCAGCTGGCTGTTTGACCATTCCAAGCACAGCACAAGTGCATGTGCATTGATAAATTTCTTTTAGCCACTCCAAATGAAGTATTCCTAATCACAGAAAATGTACGATGATGTGCTAGCTCAGACAAAATACCACCTAAGAGCTGAGTGTATCAGCAGTTTGACACAAAGAGAGGCCTGTAGTAGATGATAGTCTCACGGCATTGCAAATTGCAAACCTCTTGAAGTTTAAGGCACAGATTATGTACTGACTGAGTAAATGGGAGACAGCTAAAGGTAAATAAAGTTGGCTGGCCAAAAGTAATGTGGGAATATTTTAAAGGTTGCAAATGAAGAAAAGATGAAAAGTAAGATTTTCCAGTGTTGCACAATGGCTCAGTTCTCTGCTCTCTTGAATTCTGCATGAGTCTTAGAATCATAGAATCAACCAGGTTGGAAGAGACCTCCAAGATCATCCAGTCCTAGCCAATCAACTAGACCATGGCACTAAGTGCCTCATCCAGGCTTTTCTTGAACACCTCCAGGGACAGCAACTCCAGCACCTCCCTGGGCAGCCCATTCCAATGCCAATCGCTCTCTCTGTGATGAACTTCCTCCTAATATCCAGTCTGTACCTCCCCTGGCACAACTTAATTGACAACTGTTGATGGTGTAAACAGCATGCTCAGAGCTATTAAGTTTTCAGGGGTCACAGATTTCTTGCAAGCTAAATATAACGTGAGGCAAAATACTAATTTCTAATTATTGCATTAGGATTGCTCAGTAACAAAAAAAACAATTCTTTGACTTCCTTCTCCTTAAGTTCGTATCTTAAAACACACAGCTTAAAATGATGCCAGTATAACAATGTGGACATCACTGAAGATAAATACATCCACAGCAGAATTACAAAGGCTAAATAACTACCCATGGCATATGTCTACCATATGTTCTTCATGTACTTATGCATTTATAAACCTACTGTAAGGAAGAACAAATAAAGATACCAGCATCTTTTCAATATATGTACAAAACCACCATTGGTTTCCTGCTTATACTTAACCTGGGTAAAGTGGTTCTGAAAATATTGTAGCTAAGGAATAATGCCTCCCACATGAAAGTTAACCAGAAGTAGCTTATTAGATGAATTGCCATATTCATCTGAGCTATTTGCCCAAGAATACTTTCCCATATAAGAAATTATTCTAACATTTTCTATAGTTTATGAATGAGCTCTGTCTATGTAGCACTGCATCACACAATTAAAGCTATTACTGTAAAACGCAGGAAATTGCATTCATAGTTAATTGCATAATTCATGAACTCAGCAAACTGTTAGCTTGGTAAATATGTAAAACTTTTCAATCAACATAAGTAGAATGAAAGAGGAAAACGCATTATTGCTGAAGTTTTATATAGCAAATAAATGTTGAGTGGAGCCATGCACTTTGTTTTATGTTCTCATTTAATACTACTGTGGAAAAAGTCATGAGCACTATAAAATCAAACTGGAATTACCTTGATTTTTTTTTCCTCACAGTGAAGACAGAAAGATTCAAAGATTTCAACTAGTTATTCAGTCTAATGTTGATTATCTTGACTTTAAAAGGACCTAACTGAAAACCTTGATAGCACTATACACTTATTTACATTTTTATTACTTTTGATAGGAGCAAAGGGTGAAATAGGAAGAGACAGCTATCTCTGAGGTACAAATATATTTGAAAGTTTAGAAGTTAATATTAAATGGGATATGCAAATCTGAGCCTCTAAATTGTTTTTTTGTAACAATCCCTGTTTCTTTTCAATTTAAATCCAGCATATATATGAACTCAGAAAAAGTATCTTTATTCAAAAGACCAGTAATACTTTGCTAAAATTAACTCTTATCTTTTGAACAAAGACTTATTTTTGCAATCTATTAATGACCTTTCTGATTTTTCCAGCAGCAGAATATAAGCTTATAGCTATATCTAGGGCTTACTGGTACTCTTTGACCATGCTTAAATTTTTTATTGCATATGGTTTGTGCTGGTTTGAGGCTAATTGGAATATTTTAATGAAAAAAAAAGAAACAGATTATAGGCTGTGAAAAGAAAACAGCAGTGATGTCTACTTCGCTCATATGCTTGCTGAGATGTATAAAAACAAGGACACAAGAGAGTCTGTCGGAGTCAGTGTGTCTTCTGAGCTTCTGCTGTTAACCCAACTCTGCTTCTAACCCCCCTTGCTGATCCTCCAAACTCACCTTGCATGTAAGGCAGACTCTGGGAAATGGTGGAGGGGTGGAAAGAAGATGGAAGGGTGGTTGGGAGCCCCTGTGGGGGGCTCTGATTTCTGGGAGGGGTATTGTGTTTCTGTATTACCTTTAACTTGTATATCTCTGTATATAGCTATATATATATATTGTAAATATATGCTTGTATATTGTGCTAAGCTGTAAATGTAGCTTCATTCCTTAACTTCCAGCCAGCTGAGTGTAGTCTGGGTGATTTTCATAGCGTGAGGGGGCAGGTAACTCCCAAACCATCACAGGTGTTCTCTTTTTTAACATTCTAGAGGGGAAATGCATCTTTGAATCACAGAATGGTAGGGATTGAAACGGACCTCTGGAGATCAGCTAGTTCAAGACCCCTGCTAACGTAGGTATGCCTAGATCAAGTTGCACAGAAACACATCCAAGCAGATTTTGAAAGTCTCCAAAGAAGGAGGCTCTACAACCTCTATGGGCAGCCTGTTCCAGTGCTCAGTCACTCTCAAAGAAGTTTTTCCTTAAGTTCAAACAAAACCTCTTGTATTCTAGTTTATACTCATTGTCCCTTGTCCTATCACTGGCCATCACTGAGAAGAGTCCAGCCCCATCCTCGTGACCCCCACCCTTTAGATATTTATAAACACTGATAAGTTCCTTCTCGGTCTTCTCTTTTCCAGGCTAAAGAGCCCCAGATCCCTCAGACTCTCCTCGTAACAGAGATGCTCCAGTCCCTACTCATCTTCATGGCCCTCTGTCAGACTGTCTCCAGCAGTTCCCTTTTCCTCTTGAGCTGGGAAGCCCAGAACTGGACACAATATTCCAGGTGTGGCCTCACCAGGGCAGAGTAGAGCCTTGATCTGTTGGTCACACTCTTTAATGCACCTCGGAATTCTCCTGGCCTTCTTGGCCCCAAAGGCACACTGCTGGCTTATGGTAAGCTTGTTGTCCACTATCACTCCCAGGTCCAGAGCTGCAGAGCTGCTTTTCAGCAGGTCAACCCCTAATCTGTACTGATGCATGGAGTAATTCCTCTTCAGGTGCACTTGCCCCTTGTTAAGCTTCATGAGGTTCACTCCTGTCCAACTCTACAGTCTGTCCAGTCTTTGCTGAATGGTAGCAGAGTTTTCTGATGTGTCAGCCACTCCTCCCAGTTTTGTATCATCAGCAAACCTCCTGAGAGTACTCTGTCCCTCCATCCAGGTTGCTGTCCAATATGTTGAACAAGACTAGACCTAATACTGTCCCCTGGGGAACACTACAACCTACAGGCCTCCAGATAGACCCTACACCCTTAATCACAGCCCTCTGTGCTCTGTCATTCAGACAGTTCTCAATTCACCTTTCTGTCCAGACATCTAACGCACTCACTCTAAGCTTACCTATGAGGGTTTTATGGATGATAGTGTCAAAAGGCTTGCTGAAATTAAGGTAGACAACATCCACTGCTCTTCCCTCACCTACCTAGCCTGTCACACCATCATAGACGGATACTGAATTGACCAGACATGATTGCCCCTTCCTTCATGAATCCATACTGCCTATTACTGATAATCTTCTTTTCTTCCACAGGCTCAGAGATGACTCCCAGAGTAAGCTGTTCCATCACCTTTCCAGGATGGAGATGAGAGTGACTGGCCTGTTATTTTCTGGGTTGCCCTTGGCCTTTTTGAAGACTAAAGTGATACTGACTTTCCTATAGTCCTCAGGTATCTCCCGTGTTCTTCATGAGCTTTCAAAAATGATGGAGAATGGCCAAAAATAACACTACCACTCATTAGAGTAGGGTTTTGAGTCCATGCAAAAGGAAAATTTTCAGACTAAGAAAATGCTTTATTCACATTTAGTTCACACTTTTGCTGTCCTTTCTCTTTTGCATCTGAATTAATCAGGAAAGCATTATCAACCAGTCAAAATAGAGCATGACCATGACTACTGTGTAAGGGACTGACCTCATGGTTGTACCAAAGCTCAGATAACATACTACAGATATGAATGTTTGGGAATAATTGAAGATCTGCAGCATAGTTGGGTGAAACTTCAGGGGTGAAAGCTATTGCTCATCTGCTCCTCTATAACCACCTTCTGTTCCTGGTCTGGGCTTATAGACTTTGCCTCTTCAGATGTACTTTTATTGAGAGATATAAAAAAAATACAGATAGACATCAACACAGTATCACAGTATAAGCAAGGTTGGAAGAGACCTCAAAGATCATCAAGTCCAACCCATTACCACAGACCTCAAGACTAGACCACAGCACCAAGTGCCACGTCCAAACCTGCCTTGAACAGCTCCAGGGACAGTGACTCCACCACCTCCCTGGGCAGCCCATTCCAGCAGCGAATGACTCTCTCAGTGAAGAACTTTCTCCTCACCTTGAGCCTAAACTTCCCCTGGCACAGCTTGGGACTGTGTCCTCTTGTTCTGGTGCTGGTTGCCTGAGAGAAGAAAGCAACCTCCTAAGAGTAGTGTACTAACCTCTTTGAAACAAAAAGATTATTGCACCAGATGAAGTTGGAAACACTCTAGGAATAACTTAAGAACTAAAGAAGCTGCCCCTTAGATTCAATATCTAGAACACTTCATTTCCATAAATGTTGCTCACCTTGAGAATGGATCCCATAATCTCTGCAGAAAATCTTGATCTAGGAAAGAAAGGACATGAAGCTAAATGCTATTGAGCTGCTAGTAGACTGCAACTCTCTCTTAGATATGTTAAAGAAACGTGTTATTTGGAATATTATTTCATAAACAATGTAATTAATCCACATATCTATGTTTTGCAGTAAAGTGTTCTCTGGCAATGCCTTACACGTAAAAATATCCTATATGGAGTCACTAGAGTACAGTCTCATAGTTAAGAAGAATTTGACTTGATGCAGCAAGACTAAGGAATTTACATGGAAAAACATGGGCAGCTGTGAATTAATATGCCACAGTTAAGAGTCACTTGCAGTACCTTTACAAAGAATCTGAAATATTTACAAATTAGGAATGAGGAGCCAAAGACGTGGGTTTTTCAGACCCATACATTTTTTTGTCTTGTGCTTGACATTTAGAACACAATTCAAGATCTGCAGAACAGCATGGAAGGTTGTAGTAATCCACTGCTGAGCCACAAGATAAAAATGAATTATGAGTCAGGTTATCTGTGGCAGCGCTGCCACATAAGGAACATGGTAGTGTTTATTAATGCTAATGGTTCCAAGAATATGTTCTATGGATAGTGTGATATTCTGAAGCAGATGTGAAGACTTCAGTATCAACAAATTAGTCAAAGACTTCCCTATCTGTTTCCTAGTTTAATAATATTAAATTCCAATTGACATCAGCATAGCACAGCAAACAACAGAATAGCTGGTTTTACCAGCTGTTCTGATCAACTTCCAGATTTTTAATTGCTTTGCACCCCTTAACAGTTTTATTTAACTAGACATCAAATAAAAGAAATACAAGATTTTAATGTCACACAAGAGTTATTTTTTAAAAAGGCTAAAATACAATAAGCAGAATTTTTCAACAATAAAACTAGTTACTGTGAAAAAAGAGACCAGTACTTTTCAATAACATTAGAGTATCCATCAACAAATTGACATGTCTAAATAATTTGGAAAACTGGGTAGAAAAGAAAAAGATTTGATATTCCAAATAAATACCCATAAAAAATGAACTATCTCAAATGCCTACAGGCTGGTTCAGCGTTACAGAAACTGAGTTTTTCCTGCCTTTCATTCAGTCACACAGCATCCTTGTGTGGACAAGAGAGAAAAACTAATTTACTCAGCCTGGGGGGAAAAAAAAAAAAAAAAAAAAGTCTCACAAGGGAAGCTGCAAAGGGCAGTTTTCACCTTCTTGAAATTTGCTTACCTGGACTTCCAGTGCTAAGGTTTGGAATTATTTTTCTAGTTGATCTTTGACCATCGAAGGGCTTATTATGTTCTTTTCTCAAGACCTCTTGCAGCAGCTACTCTTCATATTAATTTGTACTCAGTGAAGATTTGCTGGTTTCTTACATATCATTTTTTGCTGAGACGATCACCTGTTTGGTGCCACCGAAGATGTAAATGAAACCTGCCCTAATATAAAGATTGTCTTGTCTAAAATTGTTCATACAGTCCCAGTATGGGATTATTCTGTAAATAATGCATCAGCCAAGCAAGGACCTTCAACTGTTCAACGAGCCCCAGGTATTCTACAGAAAATGTAGTTTATTATATGCAATCTAATTAGAAGTTTAGCGTTAACATTGGCCTTTCTGCTTAGATGTTTTCTTCCACAGAGAAAGGATTAACAGCCTTGGCCTTCACTGATTTGTAACAACACAGCACAGAATAAAGCACAATAGAAACAACATATCAGAAATAGCACTTAAGGTAAATGGAAGAGATAAGATGTTGGGAAGTGAAAGAAGAGAAGAAATAGTAGTAGCTAAAATGAAGACAATAAAACCCACAAAACCAAATCCAACAAACCACTACCAACAAAACCAAACAGAACAACAACAACAACAAAGACAACTAATGGTGATGTAGCTAGTGAAGTAAAGAGCTTACAGGATTCTAAATGGAGGATTGAATGAGATCAATAGTTGGAGAATACTTCAGATAAAAGTATGCAGAATATTTATTATATTATATATGGAGTCAAAAATGCAGTCTATGAGTTATACAATTTGTCATGTGTTGTCAAGCTTAATAATACTTTTAAAACTTCTTTTAGTTTTAGTATTCTCTCTAATTCATATAGCATGATATAAACCCATAAAAAATGGTATTCCAAAGCACATATCCTTGCCCCACATCACATAAAAATGGAAATTAAATAATCTGAATACAATCTACAGACAAATACAGCTAATGTGCTTGAAAGACTGTAACAGTTTGGAAAACAGAACTGTCACTTACCGGGACTTCAAATGGTAACCTTTCAAATGAAATGCAAATAAATTGTTATTTCAAATATATTTTACACAAATGAAGCAAAAACTAAAGTTCATAGTGCTAATTGCTCAAATTCTGAAAACAGTTATGAAGCCAAAGTTCATCATATAAATGACAAGTCCTGCAATTTTTCTGTAACAAGGCATAATGAGTTTATGTCTGAGCCAGGAATAAAAAAACTTATTTTGTTTCTAAGCCTAGTATTTTATGCCTGATGAATCTATGATTAATTCCTCCAAAAGTTAACTTTTCAGTGGATCTTTGTCCTCTATTCTTTGTGTTGAATGACTAGCCCAGAATTTTTAAGACTGTATGTGTTTTGTTGCAGCAACAATTTATTATCCTCTGTGGAAATTCTTATACATTTAGGAAGCTGGAAATAAAATCATAAGCATCATTTTTGTACATTACCTATTTGACAACTCAGGATTGATCAGAATGTAACTCTTTTATTATTAAAAGATAGTAGAATCAAACAAAAGAAATATCCACATGCACAAATAAACAGCTTTTAAATGAAGGGCTTTTATGCAAAAACATGCACAACATGCATGAGACAAACTGCTTACATACACTCACATTGTAGTCAAAACATGTGTGACAGTTTGGGAGTT
>WBNM01032687.1:10529-45662 GCA_013399055.1 Ramphastos sulfuratus | reverse complement strand
GAGCTGGGGCTGTGCTGCTGGGAGAAGAGGAGCCTGAGAGGTGACCTCAGCAATGGTTATAAAGATGTAAAGGTGAGTGCCAGGAGGCTGGAGCCAGGCTCTGCTGGGTGATGCCCAATGCCAGGACAAGGGGCAATGGGTGGAAGCTGAGGCATAGGAAGTTTCATTTAAACTTGAGGAGGAATTTTTTCCCTGTGAGAGTGACAGAACCCTGGAACAGGCTGCCCAGGGGGGTTGTGGAGTCTCCCTCTCTGGAGATACTCAAAACCCACCTGGATGTGTTCCTGTGTGATCTGATATAGGAGATCCTGCTCTGGCAGGGGGGTTGGACTGGATGAGCTTTGGAGGTCCCTTCCATCTGCTGACATTCTGTGAATCTATGATTCTATGATTACAGAAAAGCAAGTATTACCTGGGACTTGCAATGTTACTGTTCAATTTACATTTGTTTAAATCATATTTCCCAGGAGCTATGTAGTCTGCCTAGAAGATTCTGGACGCTGGCCACTGAACACTAAATAAATCCTTTTGCAAAAGGTGCCAAACACTATGGCTGTACAAGCTGTAAATTCACAGTGAAGAAAACTCATATATTGTACAAAAGTGGCATAGGTACTGCTATAACAATATCCTCTTAAAAAAACAAACAAACAAAAAAAAACCAAAACAACCCCCCCAAGCCTATTTGATGAGGGTCAAAGTACATATAGCTCAGTTAGGACAGTTGAAGAGTTGGAGGCACATGGAGGAGATAACAAGAAAGAAGGGAAAGTTGCATAGCCATTCTATATATTCATCCCACAGACTGAAGGTTTCAATTTCTAGACCTCTCAATTTTCCCTTTTTTATCTTATTTTGTATTCAATTAAAAAAAAAAAGAAAGTGAAGTAGAAGAAAGAAGAAAAAGAAGAAAGAAGAAAAATAAGAAGAAAGAAAAAGAAAAAAGAAAGAAAAAGAAGGAAGAAAGAAAAAGAAAGAAGCTAAGAAAGAAAAAGAAGAAAAAGTAAGAAAGAAAAAGAAAAAAGAAGGAAGAAAGAAAAAGGAAGAAGAGAAGAAAGAAGAAAAATAAGAAAGAAGAAGAAGAAGAAAGAAGAAAGAAGAAGATGGAAGAAAAAGAAGAAAGAAGAAATAGAAGAAGAAGAAATAGAAGAAGAAGAAATAGAAGAAGAAGAGAAGAAGAAGGAGGAAGAAGAAAGAAGAAAAGAAAGAAGAAAAAGGAGGAGGTATATTTCATTATTGCAAATTTTCCTTCTTAAGAAATGTTTCCTTCTTTTTTTTCTTCTTTCTTGGAAGCTTGCTCTGGAATGCTAAAAGCTTCTCCCTCAGCTACACTCCAACCCCAAGCAAAATCATGTTAGAGCAAGTAATGCTTTCTGAATGAAAGTTTTATTTTCACACACAGCCAAAATGAGTTATATTGCACCTGCACAAATGATGTTTCCCTTATTTTATGAACCTGGCAGGCAGCCAAGTTTTACAGCATTTCTGTAGGTGCAGATTTTTTTTTTTCACACGCCTCTTCCCAGCATCACCTGCCTCACTGATTTGGGTGTTCCCCTCAGGTAGGTCACAATTTAAAACATGTTAGTACTCAGATTTGCCACACCCAGAGATAATACAATCCTCTTCTTCTTCTTTTTTCCTTTTTTTTTTTTTTTTTTTTTTTTTTACAATGACTTTTTTAGCCAAATCTGACATGGTGATTTATGTCAGTTAGTTTTTGAACTTTTCAGATCTGTGTTTGCTGATGGATGTTAGGGAGAGTTGATGCTATTATACAGATTTCCAGAACCAAAGCATGAGATCCAGTTAGATGGTAAGCATAAACATTTGGACTAAGGAAAAAGAAAAACTGAGTAAGTCCACTGAGTTCATTCTCTTCTCTCTGGCACTGGATGGTAAGAGGCATTGAAAAGGAAAGTGCAAAAACTTCTGCAGTAGACTCTAATTTTATTAGACTCCCCAGTCTCTATTGAACACCTTTCACAGCAGCTTGCTCCCATGAAAATAAACCAAGTCCAGCTCCACAGTGGGAGGGTTTGTCTATCTGGGGTGTAAAACAATTCAATCCCAGTAAATTTTCTGTCTATTTTTCTGCTTTAAGCAGCTTTTGCTTGGTTAATTGGTGCCGCAGGCAGATAACCAATTCTCTCCTGTGGAGGGATTAACAGAATTCCATTGTTGAGATGTTTTAATTGTTAATTTGCATGCTTGAGAAAGATTATAGTTTTGATTGTGAAATCTACCAGGGTTGATTTTTTTTCCCTGAATAAAGGAAATAGTTTACTGTACTTCATTAATATCTACATGGTATTGATCATTGGATAACATCACATGGAAATAGTTTACTGTACTTCATTAATATCTACATGGTATTGATCATTGGATAACATCACATGGAAATGGGTTACTGTACTTCATTAATACCTACATGGTATTGATCATTGGATAACATCACATGGAAATAGTTTACTATACTTCATTAGTATCTACATGATATTGAGCACTGGACAACATCAAATGCAAGTATGAAGCATATTTAAAGAACAAATCCTCTTTGGGCACATTCATGGCTAGCTACACCTCCAGGGCAAGTTAGAAAAACTCCAAAGTCCTCTCCAAGGTCCAGGTTTGAGAAAAACTCAAAAGTCCTCTAAGCTGTTAAGCTCAGAGAGCATTGCAAGATCTCTGCACACCTCCTCCTGCCACTCTTCTCAGTTAAAACACTCTACAAGTTCCCTTCCTTTACCTTTGCTCTTGCTCTCCAGTGAAAAAATAAAAGAAGGCTGAGATATTAGCTTGGGCTAGAAAACTGAAGGTAAAGTCCTACAGAAGATGAGGTACTTTGAAGCTTTCATAAAAAAATTAATAGGTCATGATAAAACTATGTGCGTGATGGGGGAGATGGGAACTTCAGTCTTCATATATGCTGGCAGCTCATCAGAAAGCTACTCTCTTATCAGCCCTGTGAATTTTATCCCATTTAGCTAATTTGGGTTACAACATCTTCCAGGAATAAGTACAGTTTCTGGAAAATGCAAGAGAAATGTCTGTTTCTGCTTTGAAAGAATCTTGACATGTTTATAGTGCTGCTGCTTCGCCAAGAGGTGTGGCATCAGCACTGTCCTCAAGGGCTACCTATCGCTGATAATTGTAACCCTTCACTGCTTACTCTGTGTGCTGGTTTGAGGCTAATTGGAATACTTTGATGAAAAAAAAATTATAGGCTGTGAAAAGCAAACAGTGGTGATGTCTGCTTCACTCATAGGCTTGCTGAGATGTATAAAAACAAGGACACAAATATAGATAAGATAGAGTCTCTCTCTGGGAGCTGCTGTGTCTTCTGCTCTCTGCTGTGTAACCCAACTCATCGCTCTGCTTCTAATTCCCTTTACCCATCCTCCAAACTTATCTTGCACATAAGGCAGACTCTGGGGTAAGGCAGAGGGGTGGAAAGAAGGTGGAAGGGTGATTGGGAGCCCCTCCTGGGCACTCTGATTTCTGGGAGGGGGATTGTGTTTCTGTATTACCTTTAACTTGTATACTCCTGTAACTACTCCTGTCTATTGTGTCTATCTCTGCTTGTACATTGTGCTAAGCTGTAAATAGAGCTTCAGTCCTTAACTTCCAGCTGGCTGAGTCTAGTCTGGGTGATTTTATAAAGTGGGGGGGGGCAGGGAACTCCCAAACAATCACACTCTGTTAGTATACAAATAGTGTCTGGTATTTTGAATTTCTGATGTCAAAAGTTCTGTTCCCCTGTGGTCTCTGATGGAGCCTTTTACAGCTACAATGAATGATTGCAAGGTCACTGCAAAATGTTTTCATGTGCAGAAGTTTCTGATAGTGGAACTATATTCTATGATCTATTCTATTCTTGTAGTGGAACTCCTTACATGAGACAATGGAGATTCAAGCCTATCTCCAGTTTATGGATAAGGAAATGTTTCAAGTGCTGCTGTCAAGTTCTGCAGATGCGTGGGGAGTACCAGGACAGGTCAGATGAAAATGATGGGGAGAAAATGTATCAATTGCATGGGTCAATATCTATCTACTGTGGGAAATGATTGCTCAGAAATCAGAACCTAAGTAATGTCTGGCTGGCTGCACAATAGAAGGCAGACAATGCCCTCCTCTGTCTGAGCCCAAATGATATCTGGCAGGGTAGTTTTGGATTTTTCTTCCCAAGTTCTGTTCTTTGGGGTCTAAAATGAGGAAAGAAAGTTTCTGCAGAGCTGTCTTCCTCTGATCAAAGGAAGGATATGAAGAATCAAAGTTTCCAGTGGTTTAAGTGAGGAGATCCCAAAATCCCTATACAAAGTAGCATCATTATAATTGAGCACTACACAACAGAAGTATCTTTTTTTCAACTATCTTAGGGAAAGGAAAAAAAGGATTAAAGCAAAACAAATTAAATAAAAAGTGTTGTGTAAACATGGACAGATAAACTGTTTCCTCTTTCCAGTACATTTCACAACACAAGACTCTGTGTGCATTATAAATCTCACTGATGATTGCATTAAAACTTTTGAGAGAATCATCCATTTTATTTCCTCTGTACTGGCTTAGTTCACTTCCATCAAAAAAAAACCCTGGTTCCTTACAGAGATTCCAACTAGATCTTGTTCCAATAACACAGCACTAAAAGACTAATATTGTCTTAATCTGTAATTAACATATTAAAAAGTGTTTGTTGAATATAAAAAGATCTTTATTTTCTTTTTTTTTTTGTCAACAGTAAGCAATATAGAAAGATAACATAGAAAAAGTGCCTTGTGTTCACTATGTCTGACAAAACTGTGTTCAGCTTTGGGCACCTCAATATAAGTGAGACATGAAGGTGCTGGAGTGAGTGCAGAGGAGGGCAACAAAGCTGGGGAAGGGCCTGGAGAATTGATCTNAGGTTGTGGCTGCTCCCTCCCTGGAGGTGTTGAAGGCCAGGTTGGAGGAGGCCTTGAGTGACCTGTTCTAGTGGGAGGTGTCCCTGCCTATGGCAGGGGGTTGGAACTAGATGATCTTTGAGGTCCCTTCCAACCTTACCACTCTATGATTCTATAATTCTATGTTACACATTTTCAAGGTATTTTAGCTAAGAAAATGCAGAACTGTAGGTTTTGAGTAATTTATATGAAGAAAACTGTCATTTTGAAATTCAGCTTTGATTGCTCACTGTTAGCCAGGCGTAGGCAATTTTAATTGACTATCTGTAGACCAAAAATAGCACCGAGCTGTAGAAGTCAAGTTAGAGTGGTCTCAGACTGTGCTAGATACAGTTTACTGGGTCACGCTAAAAAGATTTCAGTAGTAGTACAACATGTCAAAATTAGTCACTTAAGAGTGTAAACAGTTCCAGAAACAGGGATGAGCAGGCCTCCAGCCATCTGCTTTGTGTGTTAGTCTTGCTTTTTCACTGTAGGCACTGATTTTTGTTCACTCAGCCAGATGATCATCATCTTAGATTCAGCTGAGCGTCCCGAAGTAGCAGAAAGCTGGAGATGTCAACAGATTGCGATGCCTTCCGGTAGGGGCACAAGGCTCTGGGCTCAGCAGGGAGGACCAACATCAACAGCTGGTACATCCCAGGACCTCTTTTCCATCTTCTCCTCTAATTTTTTTCTACAGATGTGAGAAGCAAACGATCTTGTCATTATTAGCAAAGGCACCCTGGAGTAACCCTACCCTCCTTTTTACTCAAACTGGCGACAAAGCCTTCCTCCCTCCTCCTCACTCCCCCTCTCTTTCCCTCCCTCTCATCTCTCTCACACTATTCTCTGATATTGTGACATTCTGAATTTGGAGTATACTACTTTCATCAGAATTTATAATTTCTATTTAGTATTTTTTTTTAGCTGCCTGTTCTGCAGTAACTGATTCTTCTAGACCTGATTCTTCATTCTATGAAACTAAGTAGTTCTGTGTTCAATTCTGTAGAGACAGACTGTAAAGTTCTATCAAGCAACACAAAGATCTTGACTAGAAGTAATTGATTTTTCTTTTTTTTTTTTTTTTGGCAGCAGTAGTATGGGAAGTGTGCACTAGCCATGCAATCATAAAACAAACCTTAACATGTATGATCAAAAGAAAACATTAGCAAGCCTCTCAACAGCACCAGCAGCATCAATTGCTAGTTCATATAAAAGAGTCAACAAAGGAATAGGCAATTGCTGTGCAAAGAATAAAGCAATGACTTCCTGAGAATTAGTTTTCAACTGATAGCCATTTAATTAAATGGCTTCAGCATTTCTGATTTTTAATATAATTTCAGGAGAGGTTAAAGGGAAGAGTTAAAGGATAAAATTTAATATAGACACAGAAAGCTTTCATTTCTTTGTTAAAATACATGGCACCTTGATATGTTGTCATTCACATCAATGGACTGAGAGACAAATTATGTGAACACAGCAACAGCTTGTGGAAAAATTACCTTAACTTTAATTGAAGAGTAACTGTTAGTTGGTAATGTCTTTACTGTACAACCATGCTTTAGAGATGTTAAGGACCTAAATGAGAGGATATATCTTGCCCTGGAGATACAACACTTACTTTCAGAGTTAATGACCTGCTCCAGTGATCTGTGTGGAAAGAAAAATAAAATAAAGGCATTGAGAAATGGCAGAGTGAAAAATAGTCATTTCGATTGCTGATGGAAAAATGTGAAATGATGATGACTCTCCTCACGTGAGAATAATGAAGCTAGAGACTAATATTTCAGTATATCTGCTAATTGGTAGGAGCCAAGAAGAAATATTTCCTAGGAATGAGCAGGGAAAGCGTCTGTTTTGGTGAACATTTGCTGCCTTTCAAGCTTCTGCCATGTGCTGGAGAAAGAATATTAAACTTAGGTCCCTGATATGGTCAACTACAGCAATTTAATTCTGTGTGGATCACATCACAGAATCACAAAATCACAGAAACATGCAGGTTGGCAAAGTCCCTCAGGATCACGAAGTCCAGCCTAGAACCCTACTCTACAAGATTCACCTTAAACCACATCCCCAAGCACCACATCCAAACCACCCTTAAACACATCCAGGCTGGGTGACTCCACCACCTCCCTGGGCAGCTCATTCTAGTCCCTGACCCCTCTCTCCATGACAAACGTTTTCATAATGTCCAATCTAAACCTACCCAGCTTCACCTTTATTTCTGAACTTGAATGCTCTTCCAGGTGCTTGGACAAGAATTAGATGTATTATAAAAGANCAGGGAGGTTGTGGCTGCTCCCTCCCTGGAGGTGTTGAAGGCCAGGTTGGAGGAGGCCTTGAGTGACCTGTTCTAGTGGGAGGTGTCCCTGCCTATGGCAGGGGGTTGGAACTAGATGATCTTTGAGGTCCCTTCCAACCTTACCACTCTATGATTCTATAATTCTATGTTACACATTTTCAAGGTATTTTAGCTAAGAAAATGCAGAACTGTAGGTTTTGAGTAATTTATATGAAGAAAACTGTCATTTTGAAATTCAGCTTTGATTGCTCACTGTTAGCCAGGCGTAGGCAATTTTAATTGACTATCTGTAGACCAAAAATAGCACCGAGCTGTAGAAGTCAAGTTAGAGTGGTCTCAGACTGTGCTAGATACAGTTTACTGGGTCACGCTAAAAAGATTTCAGTAGTAGTACAACATGTCAAAATTAGTCACTTAAGAGTGTAAACAGTTCCAGAAACAGGGATGAGCAGGCCTCCAGCCATCTGCTTTGTGTGTTAGTCTTGCTTTTTCACTGTAGGCACTGATTTTTGTTCACTCAGCCAGATGATCATCATCTTAGATTCAGCTGAGCGTCCCGAAGTAGCAGAAAGCTGGAGATGTCAACAGATTGCGATGCCTTCCGGTAGGGGCACAAGGCTCTGGGCTCAGCAGGGAGGACCAACATCAACAGCTGGTACATCCCAGGACCTCTTTTCCATCTTCTCCTCTAATTTTTTTCTACAGATGTGAGAAGCAAACGATCTTGTCATTATTAGCAAAGGCACCCTGGAGTAACCCTACCCTCCTTTTTACTCAAACTGGCGACAAAGCCTTCCTCCCTCCTCCTCACTCCCCCTCTCTTTCCCTCCCTCTCATCTCTCTCACACTATTCTCTGATATTGTGACATTCTGAATTTGGAGTATACTACTTTCATCAGAATTTATAATTTCTATTTAGTATTTTTTTTTAGCTGCCTGTTCTGCAGTAACTGATTCTTCTAGACCTGATTCTTCATTCTATGAAACAATTCTGTAGAGATAGACTGTAAAGTTCTATCAAGCAACACAAAGATCTTGACTAGAAGTAATTGATTTTTCTTTTTTTTTTTTTTTTGGCAGCAGTAGTATGGGAAGTGTGCACTAGCCATGCAATCATAAAACAAACCTTAACATGTATGATCAAAAGAAAACATTAGCAAGCCTCTCAACAGCACCAGCAGCATCAATTGCTAGTTCATATAAAAGAGTCAACAAAGGAATAGGCAATTGCTGTGCAAAGAATAAAGCAATGACTTCCTGAGAATTAGTTTTCAACTGATAGCCATTTAATTAAATGGCTTCAGCATTTCTGATTTTTAATATAATTTCAGGAGAGGTTAAAGGGAAGAGTTAAAGGATAAAATTTAATATAGACACAGAAAGCTTTCATTTCTTTGTTAAAATACATGGCACCTTGATATGTTGTCATTCACATCAATGGACTGAGAGACAAATTATGTGAACACAGCAACAGCTTGTGGAAAAATTACCTTAACTTTAATTGAAGAGTAACTGTTAGTTGGTAATGTCTTTACTGTACAACCATGCTTTAGAGATGTTAAGGACCTAAATGAGAGGATATATCTTGCCCTGGAGATACAACACTTACTTTCAGAGTTAATGACCTGCTCCAGTGATCTGTGTGGAAAGAAAAATAAAATAAAGGCATTGAGAAATGGCAGAGTGAAAAATAGTCATTTCGATTGCTGATGGAAAAATGTGAAATGATGATGACTCTCCTCACGTGAGAATAATGAAGCTAGAGACTAATATTTCAGTATATCTGCTAATTGGTAGGAGCCAAGAAGAAATATTTCCTAGGAATGAGCAGGGAAAGCGTCTGTTTTGGTGAACATTTGCTGCCTTTCAAGCTTCTGCCATGTGCTGGAGAAAGAATATTAAACTTAGGTCCCTGATATGGTCAACTACAGCAATTTAATTCTGTGTGGATCACATCACAGAATCACAAAATCACAGAAACGTGCAGGTTGGCAAAGTCCCTCAGGATCACGAAGTCCAGCCTAGAACCCTACTCTACAAGATTCACCTTAAACCACATCCCCAAGCACCACATCCAAACCACCCTTAAACACATCCAGGCTGGGTGATTCCACCACCTCCCTGGGCAGCTCATTCTAGTCCCTGACCCCTCTCTCCATGACAAACGTTTTCATAATGTCCAATCTAAACCTACCCAGCTTCACCTTTATTTCTGAACTTGAATGCTCTTCCAGGTGCTTGGACAAGAATTAGATGTATTATAAAAGAGGAAAGGCATGCATTAAGAACTGTAAGTTAGGAAAACTTCATTCTCAGATATAGACCTGAACTGTGGTAATAGCAGTCTCTCTTGTACTATCAGAGAACCTGATTATGTGGCAAACTTTGGATTTGGTTTGCCACTGCCCTTTAACAAATCTATGAATGGAGAAGGAGCAGGCTGGTTAATGAAATCCTTTGGTCCTTCCACAGCCCAGATCCTAGGGTGAGGTTGCCAGCACAGCTAACCTACATCAGTTGGGTTAATCATAAATTCCATGGACCTTTTAATTAAACAGCCACAAGGATTCGATGAGCATTTTGTATAAAGTAGATTGTCCTTGTCTCATCCCCTCAAATGCTCTTGTTAAAGCTCAGCTCACTGTGCACAAAAGAATGAAAGATTCATGAGCTGTAGGGACAGCAAGAGAAGAGGAATGTGGCTCTTCAACAGTGATGGACAGCATACTTGGTAAGGCAACACTGCATCTAAATGGCTTCAGTGTCAGTCTATGTCTTCACAGGCTCATGTTGCAACTCACCTCTTCTAGCCAGCTGAGCTTCTACTTATAAGCTGCCTTTGGACTTTGCCAAACCTCTTGAAATCAGCAAGAATGAACTAAGCTCAGAAGTTACACAGTACTCTGACCTCTGCCATCCACCTATTATCACAGTATTTAATAGCATCATTACATATAGTATGTAGTTTTAATAGCATCGTGCTCACGGTGTGTTATAATTTTGCTATCACAACAAATTCAGATGGCACTGTTCATTTCTATGCTGTTATTTAGTGGTTAGGCTGCAGTATAATTAAGAGCAGAGCCTTTAATTCCTACTGTTTCTTTTTATAGTTCTATAATGAATTTGCCTGGATAGAGTCAAAACCAAGTCAGTTTTAGGATCTCCTGATACTTAAGTACTTGAGAAATGTCAAGTATTGGCCTATCTGGTCTGAAAAACTTTTAGCTGTTGCAGTGGCTAATATTGAAATCACAATCATATTGCTTTTATAGTGAAATAGACCAGAAACTTCTTGCAGCACAGTGTATTGTGTTTATTACCCAGGAAAATCAAATCAGTCTAACCTGGTGTCAAGGGTTAGGATTGGGCTGGCCACTAAATGAGAGACATGCTCTCTGTGATCTCCTCTCCCTTCCCACAGGGAAAGAGAAAGGGAATAAGGAGGCAGATTTTTTTATTTGGAAAACTAAACACTTCTAATGAAAATAATAATAAAATTCATTATTCATTCTTCAGCATGAGAGTGGTCAGACCCTGGAAGGGGTTGTCCAGGGAGGTGGTGGAAGCCTCATCCCTGGAGGTGTTTAAGGCCAGACTGGATGAGGCTCTGGCCAGCCTGATCTAGTGTGAGGTGTCCGTGCCCATGGCAGGGAGTTTGGAACTGAATGATCCTTGTGGTCACTTCCAACCCTGACTGATTCTATGATTCTAAGCATTATCACTACTAAAAGCAGAGAATGTCTATGAAAACATGTCACTAATTTTAGAAAGTTCAACTAGAGACCAAGCTGCAAAGTAAAATCACTGAAGAGAAGTAGTTCTGTTCTTACTCAACCCAGGACACCTGGCCATTACTTTACCCCAAAGGTTTTGTGTGTAGAGGCATTAAAATTACTATGAATGGAAAAATCAAATTTTCCCTGTACAAAAATGTCAAGAAATCTGGTCAAGTGTAATCACAACAGATCCTGAGCACTGGCTGTCCAGACAGTTTAACCCCTATATCATCTACCAAAGTCCTGTCTCTCTCTCTCAGTCTACTTCTCCTGGGAGGTGCAATGAGGAGATGATAATAGAAAACCCATGCAAATTAGACTCTAAATTTAGTATAGTCACCTTTGAAAAACTTCCTCTGTAGATTTCTCTAGAGTGTGGGAAAACAAGAATCCCTGAGGTATTCTCATTGCAACAGAGGAGAGTGTGGGTCTTCAATAAGGAGAGTGTGGGTCTTCAATAAGGAGAATGTGGGTCTTCAATAAGGAGGGTGTGGGTCTTCAATAAGGAGAATGTAGGTCTTCAATAACACAGCATGGTGGCCATTGATATAGGCACAAATTAAACAGTTTCTCCTATTAGTGTTATTAATCTATATTTGGTTTTTTTTTTCTACTCATAAATTTATGCTAAGAAAACAAAGTATTACTGTAAAGTGGTCATTGGAGGGGGATGTGGTGGAAATAAATATGACAGTTCTAAGATCAGAGTTATTTAAAAGACAAGAAAGCTCAGTTCTTTGGGAAAAAAAAACAAACACATCACCAAATAGCATCTTCATTTTATTTATAGAATCAGAGAATGGTAAGGTTGGAAGGACACCTCAAGGATCATCTAGTTCCAACCCCCTGCCATAGGCAGAGACACCTCACACTAGCACAGGTTACTCAAGGCCTCATCCAACCTGGCCTTGAACACCTCCAGGGAGGGAGCAGCCACAACCTCCCTGGGCAACCTGTGCCAGTGTCTCACCACCCTCACTGCAAACAACTTCCTCCTAACATCCAGTCTAAATCTTCCCTCTGCCAGTTTAAACCCATTGCCCCTTGTCCTGTCATTACAAGACCTTGTCAATAGTCCCTCCCCAGCCTTCCTGTAGGCCCCCTTCAGATACTGGAAGGCTACTCTAAGGTCTCCTGGAAGCCTTCTCTTCTCCAGGCTGCAGAGCCCCAACTCTCTCAGCCTGTCCTCATAGCAGAGCTGCTGCAGCCCTCTGAGCATCTTCGTGGCCTCCTCTGGACCCACTCCAACACTTCCATGTCCTTCCTGTGCTGGGGGCTCCAGAACTGCACACAGGACTCCAGATGGGGTCTGAGGAGAGCAGAGCAAAGGGGCAGAATCCCCTCCCTTGCCCTGCTGCCCACACTGCTCTTGCTGCAGCCCAGCACACAGTTGCTGTCTGGGCTGCATCCGCACACTGCAGGCTCATGTTGAGCTTTTCATCACCCCAGACCCCCAGGTCCTTTTCCTCAGGGCTGCTTTCAGCCATTCACCACCCAGCCTGGAGTTGTGCTTGGGATTGTGCCTACCCAGGTGCAGGACCTTACACTTGGCATTGTTGAATTTCATGCAGAATAATGTATCATAAGTGCTATTTAGCAGCTATTAAATTAAAGCCAAATATCAACATATTTTTTACAAATATAAATGAATATTACATATTAATTTTTTTTTTTACACTCTCTTCTTCCATCAGCATTATGCACCCTCTTCTGTGTATTTCCCAGCTGGGTAGAAAGAACCATACTGATAAGAAATAATGCAGCAGTACTAGGCTCAAAAAGATTTGTGCAATCTTCAGCTGAAAAAAAAAAAAAACAAACTGCAGCAAATGTACTAGACTGGATCAGAATAAATTGCTGAAATCAAGCAGAAGCATGCATCTGTCCAAAACAAACATGTCTCATATGACAGCTCCATTATATTAAGAAGCAAAAGGTGGGAGTTTCATGTAGTATGACGCAAATCATAGTTCCTTTAAAGTAAGACTTTGGAGTAGTGAATTATGATCTTGTTTAAACTGTGATTCATCTTGTAAGACAGAAATGATCTGGAATAGTTCAGAGGCTTAGGTTACACCTTTCTTAGTGTTTGAAAAAAAAAAATCAGTTTTGTTTCTTTTTTTTTTCTTTGAATAGCATAATGCTCTTATTTTAATTATAACGTGCCACTGTGACTGTGGCTAGGAATTAAGATTAACCCTTTGAAGAGAGGCAGATGCTTCTTATACATGTGGATTACCTACAAAAACACAGGCACCCAATGACAGAACAAGAGGACACTTGAGGTCACTTCCAAACTTACCATTCTATGATTCTATGACACAGTCTCAAACTGCACCAGGGCAGGTTTAGGCTGGACATTAGGAAGAAATTCTTCATGAAAAGGGTGATTGCCCATTGGAAAGGACTGCCCTGGGAGGTAGTGGAATCATCATCCCTGGAGGTGTTTAAAAGGAGGCTGGATGAGGCACTTAGTGCCATGAGTTAGTTAATTAGAAGGGTTTGGTGATAGGTTGGACTCGATGATCCTAGAGGTCTTTTCCAACCTGGTTAATTCTGTGATTCTGTGATTCAGTGATTCTCTGAAATGTGCAGCAACAAATGTTCCTGGTATAAGGTGAAATACCCAATAACAACTGGTACAAATTACCCAGAAATTACAAAAGTATCAATTCTGGCCCTTACAGCAACCATCACATTTCCTTGCATAGAAGAAAACTCTGCTACAAAGGGAAGCCTGGTACTGTAAGCCCAAGGAGTATTTTATTATGTCATATATTACTGTTATAAATTATTAATTACTGTGACTTAGGTTAAACAAGAAGCCTCATAAGAGGTACTAGTGGGAGATGTCCCTGCCTATGGCAGGGGGTTGGAACTAGATGATCCTTGAGGTCCCTTCCAACCTTACCATTCTATATGATTCTATGTCCACATTACAGAAAGAGAGCCTCATGAACAAGCTATACAAGGCACAAGCTGCCACGCTCCTTATCCTTCACCTTGGGCAGAGGGAGAAGTCAGGACCCAGACTAGCTGCCAGCACCTCCTACCCTATCACATCACTCCCTTTCCAACACTTCTGTGTACTGCATCTTCTCCAGTTGCTATTCTCTTTTCCCTTCAGGACACAATCTTTGCTATTATGTCAATATTAATGCCATGGATTAATATGGCAATGGCACTCACAGGTCAGCAGAGAAAGCAGAAACCCAGCCAGCATTTTTGTTGTGGCACTGATACAGATGGGGTGTATTTATTTATTTATTTATTTAACATTTTGGGGTTTTTTTTCATTTGATTTGGAAGCAAGAAGGTCATTATTGATCATTTATTAGTGTGTTCCTTAGTATGTTCAGCTCATAATACAGCTTAAAAACCTCAATGTTTTACAAATGATGGCTTTCTTTTCTACACTGCAGTGTTCAAAGTGGGTTTGGACATGGCACTTGGTGCCATGGTCTAGTCTTGAGGTCTGTGGTAATGGGTTGGACTTGATGATCTTTGAGGTCTCTTCCAACCTTGGTGATACTGTGATAAAAGTGACCATATTGAACGTCTCATGCAATAATGTCTCAAGTAAGTGATCCAAGGGGAGCTTACATGCTTTAGAGAAATAAGATATAATCCTACAGTTTGTTTTTTATGGTGAAGTGTGCAATTCTGTCTTCTTCTGGGCTCAGAGCTTCCTTTTGCTTAAGAGAAGGCCCTTCTCTTGGTGCATAAATTCACTTTTTCCTCTTATTCAGAAAATGCATTATAGACTTAAGGAAAGGCAATCTCCATTCAGGAAAAGAACACAACTGATAAGGGTCAAATAGATTTGATCTTCTAATTTCTATTCCAATATGACACAACCAACTGTCAGAAAGAGCTAGACAGAGAGGCATTCAGCCCAGCAGGGCTTTCCAGCAAACCTTGCTTCTGTTCCCTGCTCAGCTTTGCATTGTATTTTAGCTTCAATGGAATAGTTTGGTTCTCCTCGTATTTTGATCTTTGTTGATGTATGAGGATTTGTAGTGCTACCTTCAGGCAAATGCAGGCACTCTTCCGACAGGCCTGGGATAGCACATTGAAGTGCTGCTTTCTGCTTATCTGGCTTTTCCACCTCAAAGAGTCTTCAGATTGCTTCAGACTTATATTTGCAGGAATTTCTTCCAAAAAAAGGGAAGACAAATAAAAAAAAACCCTCACAAATGTTCCAGTAAATAAGCATGAAACCAGATTTTTCTTTTCTTTAGCTCATTCCCTTTCATGAGAAGGAAAGCTCAAAGAAAATAAGGTACATTTTGTGTAGCTCTGGTGATATTAAGAAGCAATTGTGTCTGAGAAGCAAAAGCACTTGCAATGAGCACTGAACAAGTCGTCAGGTCCTCTGATTTTTAGTGAGAACATTACCCTGCCATTCTTTTCTCTCGCTTGTGATTCACCTCCACCACACCCTCATACTTTTCCTGTCCTGCCTCTTCCTCTTTTGTCTACAAGCACCTCACACAATTTGCAAAACAAGTCAATGTTTGCACATTTGAAAGATATTAAAATTACAGAAATTTCATTATCTGGTGTTTACAATTCTGGAAGCTACGCAGCTTTTAAATTTGTATGAGTAGCATATGGGTGGACCTGCTCCCTAAGGTTTGTTGCTCCTTTTATTTTTAAAATTCATTCTGTACATAATCAGTATTTAGAATTACTTTACTGAAAAATTAAATAACCACATCTGTAAAACAACTGTAAGTGCTTCCAGTTGTTTTAAAAAATTGAATAAATGCATGCTTCATTTTTATGAGAAATATCACTGAAAATAACATGCAGTCTTGTATTCAATAAACATAACCTTCTGCTGTGTTATTACAGACCTTCATTTGTCTTCAGATTTTACTTGCAAACATTATTGGCTGCGTGGCATGAAGGTCATTTTATGGTAAGTACACATAGCAGGTTTGACAAAGGTAACAGACCAGACTATCTGTGTTTCTGTAAAAATGCTAGATTAAGCTACTGCAGAGCAAAAATAAATAATAATTCTGAATTGCATTAGATTGGGAGATGCCAGTTTTACAAACCAAAGCAAGCAGCACTCTTATATTTTGTTCTATACACTATAATTTTGTCCAATCTGATACTTGGCATTTCAAACACAGAATTTTCTCTCCTCTTTCAGCTTCATGGTCTCAGATTTACACCTCCATCCTATAGTTATCCAGTATTGTGGATAATATTTTCTGAGGAGAGGAGTTTTGTTTTTAACCTGGTATTTCCTTGTTTTTTTTTTTTTTAGACATATCACCATTCAGAAACTAAGCAATTTCACTAGATATCTAGGCACAGTATCTCAGCTGAGTGTAGTCAGCTTCATATCAGAGTCCAAAGAACTCTATTCAGGCCAGATGCTTGCAACATCTCTAAAGGTTCTTTGATTAATTGAGGTGAAACCACCCTGTATAACAGGGTCAGCATGCACAAGCTTTCATTATTTTCTTCATTTACATCAATTAGAATTATGGAGGGCCTGGGGCTACTCCTGACTTCTAAAAACATGATCTACTCCTAGGTGATGTTTAAATAGAGCACCAGAAAGACTACATCATATTTCATTAACAAAATTTATTTCTTTCATCAATGACAGCAAGATTTATGTCAGGCCTATTGCTAAAGCAATCATTAACATATATCACTCAAGGTGGTCAGAACTGGAGCTTGCTGCGTATCACAACAATCAATCTAAAGATAGTGAATTTTTATTTTTTTTTTTTCACAGAATAGTCAAGAAAGAATGAATGTCAATGCCAGCAGATTTTGTGTATTCCAGTTTTCTTTTCATGACAGCTTATTTAAGTGATGTGCAAACCACTGCTTTGTATTATGGCTTAACTGGAGAATGTCTTTGTCAAACTGAAAAAGGAAAAAAAAAAAAAAAAAAGTGGAAATTAAGTTCAGGTCCTCTACCTTGAAAGCCTGATGAAAGGACTAAGTCTACCACACATAGATGTGACATGATGTATCAAGTCAGAATTAGAGAGAAACAGTCCAGAAGTGAACCAAAACAAATGTGGCATTGATAATGCTATCATTTTCTGTGCTCCAGTGTGTAAAAGCAGACCTTTCCTGCCAATGTTCTACCTGTGGTGAAATCAGTGCCACATTTGCCTTTTCTTGCTGTAAGTTATTTCAATACACTGTAGCATTCTCCAGCAAAGCAAAAGTGTTTTACCAACACGTGTACAGCAATTACTTGCACTAACAACGTTTCCGCGGACATAGTATTTGCATAAAGTTTAATTTATAAAATTATATACATGTAATAAAATTATTATTAAATTTAATTAAATTTAATAAAATTATTCTGGATGGGTGGAAGAGTATATTTTGTTCATAACATCTGGGCCATGCTGTGGCTGTAAATCCAGCTATATAGGACTACAAACCTATACATACCTTCTTTTGTGAGGTATCTTCTGCTTCCTCTGCATTATTTTCCCCATTGCCTTCTTTTGTGAGGAACCTTCTACTTCTTCTGCATTATTTTCCCCATTGCCTTCTTTTGTGAGGTACCTTCTACTTCCTCTGCATTATTTTCCCCATTGCCTTCTTTTGTGAGGTACCTTCTACTCCTCTGCATTATTTTCCCCATTACCTTCTTTTGTGAGGAACCTTCTACTTCTTCTGCATTATTTTCCCCATTGCCTTCTTTTGTGAGGAACCTTCTACTTCCTCTGCATTATTTTCCCCATTGCCTTCTTTTGTGAGGAACCTTCTACTTCCTCTGCATTATTTTCCCCATTGCCTTCTTTTGTGAGGTACCTTCTACTTCCTCTGCATTATTTTCCCCATTGCCTTCTTTTGTGAGGTACCTTCTACTTCCTCTGCATTATTTTCCCCATTGCCTTCTTTTGTGAGGTACCTTCTACTTCCTCTGCATTATTTTCCCCATTGCCTTCTTTTGTGAGGTACCTTCTACTTCCTCTGCATTATTTTCCCCATTGCCTTCTTTTGTGAGGTACCTTCTACTTCCTCTGCATTATTTTCCCCATTGCCTTCTTTTGTGAGGTACCTTCTACTCCTCTGCATTATTTTCCCCATTGCCTTCTTTTGTGAGGTACCTTCTACTTCCTCTGCATTATTTTTCCCATTGCCTTGCCTTACCTCTGTAACATTCTCTAAACTGTAAAGCTGATGACCTTAATCATCCTGCAGGTAGAGACTGGTAATAGGAGAGATGGAGCTGTTGAATATGTATCTTCCATAACTTCTACCTGAAGTAAGTACTACAGACTATGTCTGATGTTATTAAACCAGGTGCCAGACAAAGTGCAATGGTCTCACTATTGTCAGAAAATGAGTACAGGCTTCTGACAGAATCCAAATGGACCATCAAATGGTCTCACTATCATCAGAAAATGAGTACAGGCTTCTGGTGGAATCCAAATGGAGCATCAAACTATCAAGTTGGTATTGACCCAAACATTTTGTTGTTACTTTGTATATCCTCCNACATAGTATTTGCATAAAGTTTAATTTATAAAATTATATACATGTAATAAAATTATTATTAAATTTAATTAAATTTAATAAAATTATTCTGGATGGGTGGAAGAGTATATTTTGTTCATAACATCTGGGCCATGCTGTGGCTGTAAATCCAGCTATATAGGACTACAAACCTATACATACCTTCTTTTGTGAGGTATCTTCTGCTTCCTCTGCATTATTTTCCCCATTGCCTTCTTTTGTGAGGAACCTTCTACTTCTTCTGCATTATTTTCCCCATTGCCTTCTTTTGTGAGGTACCTTCTACTTCCTCTGCATTATTTTCCCCATTGCCTTCTTTTGTGAGGTACCTTCTACTCCTCTGCATTATTTTCCCCATTACCTTCTTTTGTGAGGAACCTTCTACTTCTTCTGCATTATTTTCCCCATTGCCTTCTTTTGTGAGGTACCTTCTACTTCCTCTGCATTATTTTCCCCATTGCCTTCTTTTGTGAGGTACCTTCTACTTCCTCTGCATTATTTTCCCCATTGCCTTCTTTTGTGAGGTACCTTCTACTTCCTCTGCATTATTTTCCCCATTGCCTTCTTTTGTGAGGTACCTTCTACTTCCTCTGCATTATTTTCCCCATTGCCTTCTTTTGTGAGGTACCTTCTACTTCCTCTGCATTATTTTCCCCATTGCCTTCTTTTGTGAGGTACCTTCTACTTCCTCTGCATTATTTTCCCCATTGCCTTCTTTTGTGAGGTACCTTCTACTTCCTCTGCATTATTTTCCCCATTGCCTTCTTTTGTGAGGTACCTTCTACTCCTCTGCATTATTTTCCCCATTGCCTTCTTTTGTGAGGTACCTTCTACTTCCTCTGCATTATTTTTCCCATTGCCTTGCCTTACCTCTGTAACATTCTCTAAACTGTAAAGCTGATGACCTTAATCATCCTGCAGGTAGAGACTGGTAATAGGAGAGATGGAGCTGTTGAATATGTATCTTCCATAACTTCTACCTGAAGTAAGTACTACAGACTATGTCTGATGTTATTAAACCAGGTGCCAGACAAAGTGCAATGGTCTCACTATTGTCAGAAAATGAGTACAGGCTTCTGACAGAATCCAAATGGACCATCAAATGGTCTCACTATCATCAGAAAATGAGTACAGGCTTCTGGTGGAATCCAAATGGAGCATCAAACTATCAAGTTGGTATTGACCCAAACATTTTGTTGTTACTTTGTATATCCTCCAATTTAAACAGAAGGGACAGCTAAAAATGGTCTTGCAGCAGTCAAAGCAATTTTTATCTTTTTAAACTTTTTTTATTTCCCCCAGCATTTGTCCAGCACTTTGAAGTATGAGTAGGACAAGTAGATTTTGCAACAGGTCTGGTAAACTGTCCTGACAGTTTCAAAAGTTTGGTCTGCCTGTATCTATAACAATCACATTTAAATATGCTCTTTAATTCTAACATTCATCTAAGTATTAAACCCAGCAATAGTTTTCAAACACTACCTGCATCACATAGCAGGAAGCAGGAGGTACTGGCCAGCATTTCACGTTGCTGTTAGTGCAACAGCAATATAACAGAACACAGACTCAGTCACAATCCCTGGAAGAAAGCAGTGTTCTAGGTCTACTCTCATTTTTTAGAAACATATCAAACCTTAAGAATTAGCTGATTTTAAAAGATGAGAAAGTTAGCAAAATAACAAGTGTTGGAAAAGTAGAATCAAAAGTATGGTTTTATCATAGTTACTCAAGACAGTTAAGGATGGACCCTTACCAGAGGCATCAGAAGCTGTTAGAAGCTGCCTCCTGTCTCTGTTAGGAAGGGTTTCTAACTAGGTCAGTGTTAGGACCCAGTCCTCCCCTACCAACCCTGGTCACAGGGGCTGGGGGATAGCCATGCCAAGGTTGAAATACTTCCCTTGGAGTAAATGAAGGTGAAATGACTCTGAACGGCTACTGAACGGGGTTTAATAGATTGCAGGGGAGCTGAGGGAAAATGGGAGGGAGAAGCAGTGGGGAAAATACCTATCAAAGAGAAAGGCTGTCCCCATTTCCCTGGCTTGAAAGGGAAGGAGTTTAAACTGGCAGAGAGGAGATTGAAACTGGATGTTAGGAAGAAGTTCTTTACAGTGAGGGTGGTGAGCCACTGGCACAGGTTGCCCAGGGAGGTTGTGGCTGCTCCCTCCCTGGAGGGGTTCAAGGCCAGGTTGGACGAGGCCTTGAGTGCCCTGTGCTAGTGGGAGGTGTCCCTGCCTATGGCAGGGGGTTGGAACTAGATGATCCTTGAGGTCCCTTCCAACCTAAACCATTCTATGATTCTATTGTCTCACAGATCTTGGGTGAGAAGAGCACTCATTCTCTGAAGATGTGCTTAACAAGAATCTAATCAAATACTGTCAGTCAGAAGATTTCTTATGATAAGCCTGTATGAGGCCACATTGAGTAGAAGGCTCAGGACTCTTGCCAAACTCAGTCATGTCTTGACAAAGTTCGTCATCAGAAAGGTGCATTGTTGCTTTTCCTGTGCTGTGCTGAGCGTCTTGGAGATTAGTCTGATTAAAAAACTTGGTTTCAGCAGCTGTAATTAGCAAATGCTAAGAAAGGAGAGTCTACAAACAGCCTGGAAGCTTTGTGGCTGGTAAAACCCAGGTGTTTTCTTGTTCCTGATTTCCCTTTGAGTTTGAGGAGAAATGAATGTGAAAAACAAACGTTACAGTTGGTGGTTAAATGATGCATACCACCTAGTCAGGTAAGTTTATCATTCCACCTGCTGCTAGACAAAGGTTGCCCTCAGAATGCAAACCATTTTCCTATGTGATGAGTTTCTATCTGCCCAGTAGATATCTTAAGCAAATATGGATAACATAGCAGGTAAGTCCTGAGGCAGTAATGATTATCACAGAGTACATTTTTCTCAGCTCATTTACAAAAGTTCACAAACCTTGCCAGCAATTCCCAGAACTTGGTTTATTTTACCTCACTTTCTGTTTCATGCCGGCGCTTTCTGACAGCTTTAATCAATCAATATTTCAATTTATAAATAAATCCAAATGCATTATAGCATGATAATGACACTTAAACACCTAATTCCTGGCTAGAAATGGATACCACAGTAGTTCTTGCAAGCTAGACACCGATAACAAAGGCACAGAGCTCATTACACATATTAGATATTACATTTCTGAGCCTATGAACTCTGGAGGGATGGAAGAGGGAAGCGAAATGTCTCCCATATGATCCTCTGGTATATGAAATTGTGACAGGGTCTTTGCTCCATCAGATGCTCTGTGGTCAGCCCCTTTTTTGTGAAGCTGGAAGGGATGTATTTTCACACAGAACTTTGCACTGAATTGATATTATAATGATGCTTGCAATTTTGGTCTTTCTCTCTATCTGATCTGCTACGTTAGATGTTGACAGTAACTTTGAACACATGTTTCTTCTGTAGATTTTGACAGAGTGGTGTTATTTCCTGTATAATAACAGTTTCAATTTCCTGTTCACCATTTTTCATACAGCGATCACAGAACAGAATCTTCAGGCAAGACTGAATGGAGTTTGATCTACAAAGATGTCTGATTAAGGAAGTTATTAAATCCATTCTTTCCACCCAACAGATCACATTGGAATCACCACACATTCTTTTCCCTTTTATAGAGCTGGTTTAATGACTAGCAAAAAAATAAGATAGAAGCTTCTATTAAAAAGTTGCAAACACTAACTTCATAGAGGTTCTGCAATTGCTTCTGCAATTGCTTCTGCAATTAACACTGCAGAAAAATGCAACAAACCTTTGCCTGTTATTTGACTTTGGAAATCGTAAAAAGTTAAATTTTATAGCTGAAATATTTCTGCAGAGTTTTAAAACATTGTGGATTTGTGTTTAATCAGACCCTTGGACCAACAGTTTAGCCTGTAGAAACAGGATCCCATCTGTTGAGGTGGAATAGATCCACTGATAATACTTGTGCTGGTTTGAGGCTAATTGGAATATTTTAATGAAAAAATAAATATATTATAGGCTGCGAAAAGCAAACAATGATGATGTCTGCTTCAGTCATAGGCTTGCTGAGATGTATAAAAACAAGAACACAAATATAGACGTCTAGTTCCAACTCCCTGCCATAGGCAGGGACACCTCCCACTAATACAGGTCACTCAAGGCCTCGTCCAACCTGGCCTTGAACACCTCTATCACTGTCTCTTTTTCTTTTCACTGGGACAATGGAAAGTTCTAGCTCAGTCTGGCTTCACGGTTAGTGCACCTACCAGGCAAGGGATATTGGTATTTTAACTCTATCATTGTCTTTTTTTTCTTTTCACTGGGACAATGGAAAGTTCTAGCTCTGGCTTCAGGGTTAGTACACATACGAGGCAAGGGATATTGGTATTTTAACTCTATCATTGTCTTTTTTTTCTTTTCACTGGGACAATGGAAAGTTCTAGCACCTTCTGGCTTCAGGGTTAGTGCACATACCAGGCAAGGGATATTAACTTTCTGACCTCCACTCCTCATAAGTTTAGAGGTAACGACATTAGCAATACAGAAGTACACCCAGTAATTCAGGGCAGTAACAACTATCTTAAACTCCTTTTAAAGAAGTAAATAGTGAAAATACTGCTGAATGTTTTATGAACCATTTCAAGAACACCATCATCCTCTGGCTTGTGCTGAACTCAACACTTCCATGTGGCAAATTCTGGGTATTGGGTTGGTTGGTTGGTTGATTGGGTTTTTTTCCAATTATATTACTTACTAGGATTTTTTTTTTTTAAATCTTTCAGTTTCTGTACACTAGAAGCTTGTCTATATGTCATTGGGGCTGAATATTGAACCAATCAGTTAACTGTTGGCTATGGCTGACAAGAGGGGAACTCAATAAACCGTGCGTTAGTTCAGAGCTGTATTCAGCTCAATTTGCTGCTGTAAGTTACCTTTTGTGAGTTACAATATCCACTTTCCAACTGAAAAGCTCTTACTAAATCACAGTAGCAGCCAATTTCAGTCATGACCCATGTAGGGCTGCCCTTTTCTCTGTGGTATTCAGCTGCCATTCAGCTCAAGCCTTTTCATTAAATACAGTGTATACCCCATCCCACGAAGGCTAATTCAAGACAAATCATTTCAACATCATACTGGTTCAAAAAGCATTCATTAATTATTTCTCTGTATATTTACTCTCACTGATAAACAATCAGGGTGCTTTTCCTTTGGAAAGATGAAAACCTAAGAAATATCCCTTGTCTTGGTGCATACCTGAACCCATCAAATACCATGACTGTTCATTGAAAAGCAGGTGGGTGTGCAGCCCAAACTTCAATACTCTGAGATCTCATATAGTCTTGAATTTTTTTTTTCTTTCTCAGAAGAATCACAAAGGTTTGTTTTAAAATATTTCCCCTTTAGGGGAAAAAGAACATTGTTATTAGATTTTTTTTTTTTAATGTGTTTTTTATTCTTGTTTATAGCTAAAAAGTGTTTGGAATCATATTGCAATAAAATAACTGAGGTGGTGTCATTTGTGCTTGTAGTGTGGCACAGCTCATGGGAATTGTTTCTAATGCTTTGTCTTTAATGTGGGATGTGTTTCTCTGCCTAACTGTCCTCTCAGTTAGGCATAAGTTCAAAATGTGGTAACAGCTTGTTCTCATTTTTTGAGAAGTTATGTGATAAATAACCCAGGTTACTGCTCAAAACAACAATGACAATTCTCTATGGTTCTATTCACATGTTATCTGGAAACATTCCATAAGATCCATTTTCAAGATAGCATATGTATGACATGAGTCATTAACTTTTCACACTTCTACTGGTCCTGTACCATGTTTAGGGAATCCATTCAAATATTCTTGACGAAGAAGTTCCTGTGGAATTGATATATTAATATCCTATGAATCCAGGTAAGTCTTGAAAGGCATCAGAGTTCTGCATCATTGCCTGATGAAGACACACATCATGTCCTTCTCAGATCAGCAAAAGAACATTTTTACAGCAGAAAATAAGATAAACATGACATAAACAAAATTCTATAGAACATAATTAAAAAAAAAAGAAAGCTGAAATGCAAGAAAATTGTGCCAAGTAGCTCAGAACAGATTTATTATTATTCATTCTTGATATGACCTAATCTGCTCATCTGGTTTTCTGATTTCTTATACACCTTTCCTCATTTATGGTCCAAGGATGAAAATGACAGTATGGAACTATCATAGGCAGACATGTTTTGGAGTTTTCAATGAAGTTTGTTATTATAAATATATCCAAATCTCCTTTATTACATGACAGAGCGTGCAGGAAGTTGGTTTCTTTTGGTTTGGTTTTTTTTTTCCCCAGTGCCTTTTCTGAAAATTAGCATTTATTTATTTCTTTATCCATCTATTTATTTATTTACTTACTAATTTTCCTAGTTACTTGTTTATCTATCTATTTATTTATTTATTTGTTCTCTCAGTATGTAAATTTATCTATTTCTTATCTCAGTGCATACATTTATTTATTTATTTTATTTATCATCTAAGGTTGTTTATTTATGTCTGTATATTTCTTTTCCTTCCTTCCTTCCTTATCTTTTCTTTCTTTCTTTCCTTCTTTTTTTCTTTCATACTCTTTTTCTTTCCTTCTTATTTCTTTCTTTTCTTCCTCTTTCTTTCCTTCTTTCTTTCTTTCATACTCTTTTTCTTTCCTTCTTATTTCTTTCTTTTCTTCCTCTTTCTTTCCTTCTTTCTTTCTTTCATACTCTTTTTCTTTCCTTCTTATTTCTTTCTTTTCTTCCTCTTTCTTTCCTTCTTTCTTTCTTTCATACTCTTTTTCTTTCCTTCTTATTTCTTTCTTTTCTTCCTCTTTCTTTCCTTCTTTCTTTCTTTCTTTCTTTTTCTTTCCTTCTTTACTTATTTCTTTCTTTTCTTCTTTCTCTTTCTTTCCTTCTTTCTTTCTTTCTATCTTTTTCTTTCCTTCTTTACTTATTTCTTTCTTTTTTTCTTTCTCTTTCTTTCCTTCTTTCCTTCTTTCTTTTTCCTTCTTTCTTCCTTCTTCCTTCCTTCCTTCCTTCCTTCCTTTCTTTTTTGAGCTATATTTTTGTACACATATTGACTTTGTGGTAAAACTTCTATTTGTAAATGTACTTTCTCGTTCTTCATTCCATCACTGAACTGTAGAATTGAGCACTTTTTGTATCACTTCATCTTCCTGTTCATTTTTCCATTTGTTAACAAAAATGCTTCATATGTAATGTTTCAATAAAGTGAATACTGTTACTGTCTGGTAGGTAAGTAGAAATCTGGATTTTTTTAAGTGTTAAAATCACTAATATTCAAACTGCTACATGTGTAGGAGTTTTCACCAATGCTCTGTGAAGCTTCCAGTCTCAGACTGTCCACCACTGTAGCAAGCAAAAGAACTTTGTGTGTTTTGAGTCAGCTGGAGAACTAAAACCTGTACATATGAATGATGTTATAGGTGATAGCAACTTTCTAGTGCACACTTAGCTGTGCATCCACGTTAACAAAACTGTGCAAAAATCATGCTAGGCAAGTCAAATCCTGAATGACAGTAGCCTCACATTCCATTTGCTGTTTTGTCCATAATTGGTTGGACAGGTTGGACGAGGACTTGAGTGACCTGTTCTAGTGGGAGACTTCTATGGCAGGGGGTTGGAACTGGATGAGCTTTGAGCTCCCTTTCAATCTTACCATTTTATGATTCTGTGACTATATGAATCATGCTTTCTTTTCAAAAGCAATATAAGCAACTATTCTGATGTGTGACAAGACTAGAAACAGAAAATTAAAACTTTATCTGGATAAACATGTAACGAATCCACCATGAAATGTCAACTTGACCTGTGTGCTTTAACCATCCCATTTAATTCACTGCCTCATCTTTTTTGATGCTCAAAGTTCCCTGGCTGATTCTGCCAGTAGCATATGCTTGTCTCAAAGCTTAAGCCATGCATGTGCAAGTACACAGGGGTGGTACAGTGAAACTGCAAATGGTTCATTGAATCAGTTACGGTTCCTTTGGTCTCTCATGCTCCCTCCCTGGAGGTGTTCAAGGCCAGGTTGGACGAGACCTTGAGTGACCTGTATTAGTGGGAGGTGTCCCTGCCTATGGCAGGGGGTTGGGACTGGATGATCTTTGAGGTCCCTTCCCACCTTACCATTCTATGATTCTATGATTCTATGATTCAGCAGTTCTTGAAAACTGAGAGCTCATTTCAGACTCATTTTCCAACTAGCTGTGTGCTTGCTTTCCAAAGATCTTGCCTAAAACCCACAAGAGGTCATCTAGGATAATCTGGAGGCCAGCTCTTTTCCTCCCCTTTCTCTGCTTCAGAGAAAATATAAGCCAGAAGGCTGGTGAACCACTTTCAAACCTAGCTTCCTTCCAACCAGTCTTTTTTAAACATATTACATAAACTAGAAATTTCAGTGTGAGAAAAAAAATCAAAAATCCTTTTCCTGCCTAGCAGTGTTTAAAGAGTTCTCTTGAGAGAGGAGAGAGGTGGTTTTGAACTGCTTCCAGCTGAGAACTGCATCTAGCCATGTCATTTTCTCTAGCCACTGACTAATTGTGTAAAGCTTTTCTCGCTTTATAGGGCTTTCTGCTTTGGCCACAAATTACATGAAGCTTTTCTTGCTTTATAGGGCCTACTACTTTTGCCACAATTTGTAAAGGAGACTTTGGGCAGAGGCTGACTGCTCATGTGAGAATATCTACTGCATCCAAGTGCTTCAGGAGACAGGGAGGACGACGAGTGTTGACTTGCTCCTAAACAGGACTGTGCATGGCAAGAAGGAAGGTGGCAGGGACATTGCAGGCTGAAGAGCATNCCCTTCCAACCTTACCATTCTATGATTCTATGATTCTATGATCCTATGTTATTTTGTGACTGCTGAAAAAATAGGACTTTTGTAGTCAATGTCGTTTAAGGTTGTCTCTCTGAGTGAAATTTATGTTTAAATTAAGTAAAACCTAGTGACAGGGATGCAGAATGCTTTTTGTCAAGTTTTGCTTCAACTGGATTTGGGAAAGCCTGGTTTTGTGACCTGGCTTCCTATATGATAATTTCCCTCAGATTCATGAGTAAATTTACTCTCTCAATTGCACAAAAAGGCAAACTCATAAAAAGAGGTTCATCAGTTCTCTGTAAATACATCCCATTAAGTTCCTACACCTAATGGCACGTTGTATCTTGAGCTTTGTTAAATCTTTTAATTAAAACACGTTAACAAAGCCTAAGAAAAATAAATGAAACTACTCACAAGGAAATTAAACTGAGAAGCTAAGCTCATTTATAATTATTGTATTTCAATTAGGCTTTACTAGGGCTGGGTGAAGGGAGAGATAAAAAGGAGCTGCTTTGATGTCTGAGTTTCGTAAATATTTCTGGTGTCCTGTTTCTGAGGTCCACAATAGTAATGATAACAGTTTATGGTGTGCAGCCTTTCTCATGTCAATTCCTACACTGAAGAATTCAGTCATAGAATTATATCAAAGCATGTCAAGGCTCAGCTGCTGTGTTTTGTAAAGCAGGTTTGTTGCATTGCACTCAGGAGGAGTACAACCACTCAAAGCTGTGACTCACACATTCAATAGACTTTATGGTTACTAAATTTCTGATTCATTCAGATTATTGAATTTTACCAAGTGACTTCTACACCAGGGGCAAATCTCTTACCTGAATTAGAGTGTATTTATTAGATATCGAAAGTTACCTTACCAAGGCAATTACCTGCTTACTCCATAAAGTGCTTAATTACTAACTTCATAAAATTTAGAATTACAGAATCAACCAGGTTGGAAGAGACCTCCAGGTTCATCCAGTCCAACCTATCACCCAGCCTTATCCAATCAATTAGACCACGACACTATCGTAGTGCCACAGCATGCTGCTATAAGTCATCAAAAGCTGCTGCCAGAAATAAAAGACTGCACATTGGGGAATATAGAATGAGACCATGCAGCTTTACATCTTGAAGACTTCAATGATAAGGATGCTTGAAAACCTATCTGCACCCAGATATGACTGTGATATTCTCTGACAGCAGAATCATAGAATCATAGAATCAACCAGATTGGAAGAGACCTCCAAGCTCATCCAGCCCAACCTAGCACCCAGCCCTAGACAATCAACCAGACCATGGCACTAAGTGCCCCATCCAGGATTTTTTTCAACACCTCCAGGGACAGTGACTCCACCACCTCCCTGGGCAGTATTTCCTTGAATCATTGCCTAAACTCCAGTTATACTTCTTAGGTTTTCACAAGTGTAACAGTCAAACATCTTTTGTTCTTTCTACCTTAAGATCACAGAATTGTTTCTGTTGGATACTCTGAGATATATGATTTACAGAAAAAAAATGCCCTACCTTTTCAGACACCCATAAAGCAGACTTGGCACATGAGTTCTATCAGTTTCAGCAGCAAAACTGAAATGAGCATGTCTTGCTACAGACACTGTAATCATGGCATATATAGAATCATAGAATCAAGCAAGTTGGAAGAGACCTCCAAGCTCACCCAGCCCAACCTCTCACCCAGCCCTGCCCAATCAATCCAACCATGGCACTAAGTGCCCCATCCAGGCTTTGCTTCAACACCTCCAGGGACGGCGACTCCACCACCTCCCTGGGCAGCCCATTCCAATGCCAATCACTTTCTCTGGCAAGAACTTCCTCCTAACATCCAGCCTAGACCTCCCCTGGCACAACTTGAGACTGTGTCACCTCCTTCTGTTGCTGGTTGCCTGGCAGAAGAGCCCAACCTCACCTGACTACAACCTTCCTTCAGGTAGTTGTAGACAGCAATGAGATCACCCCTGAGCCTCCTCTTCTGCAGGCTAAAGCTGTTTATCTATTTAGCTTTCAATTTTTCCATATTATATTCTACTTACAAGTTAAAGAACCCTGCCATACTGGGAAACTTCTAGTGATGCAGATACTTGTTGCCAGGAACTTGATCACATCTTCAAATGCAATGCCACATCTTCATCACACAATGTTTTTTCCCCAGGATTAAAGTGTGGAAGTGTAATTTTTTTTTTGTTTGTTTTTGAAAATCACTCTTAACCTTTCACATTTGTTATTAGTTCACTAATTAAAACATACTGAATCTCGAAGTGAGATCATTACATGCTAGAGGTGTCCCTGCCTATGGCAGGGGGTTGGAACTAGATGATCTTTGAGGTGCCTTCCAACCTTACCATTCTATGATTCTGTGATCTTCTGTATGCAACAGTTATGCTTTACTACATTATTTTAAAAATAATTTTGCCTATTAGTCTTCCATAACAATAAGGAACACACATGAAAATAGATTAGGGAGCTGATGGGTGCTACTATGCATTTTTCATTATATTGTGATGATTAAGTAAAACAAAAAAATAATTCCTTTTTTGAAAAAAAAAAAATAGTTTTTTCATCATGCCATTGATTTCTTTCCCTGGAGAAGGAAGAGCATTGAGTTGTTCAGGTGCATTGGATCTAATGGATTTCTGAACATTTGTTTTGTGAGCTGCTGTCACCACAGGGAAATGATCTGATCACTTAATGTGGAAACCCAAAAGCAACTTTCACTCATGCTTCTTGCAGGAAAGTGATTGTACAGCTCCTCTGATCACAAGAATCTGGGAGAGAAAATAATGACATAAAGCTGAGGCCATGGTTATCTTTTTCCTTTAAAATGCCACACCACCAGGTGTGAATTTTTCTCCATTGCACAGGAATCACAGTATCATTTTTCAGGGGAAAAACAAATATTAAAAATGTTTGCCACTTGACTGTTTGCCAGTGATGTCTTTGCCTGCAGGCCAGCCATGACACTCCACTAGGCTGCATCTCCCTCCAGCTGAACTTAATAGCTGGTTATATTCAGATATGCTCTCTGCGTTGCAGTGAGTCAAGCACTAAGTCAACATCACTCAAGGTCTCCTGTCTTCGAGTGTGTTTGATGTGTTAAAGATAAAACACAGCTCTAGCAGACTGCTGAAAAGCTCAGAGCATTTCTGTGAAATGACTGAAAAGTATAATTGTTGATGACACATTGTAAATGATGCATATCCTGCTAGTGAGACTTTCTCACTCTACTTTCACGGGTCAAGAAGTTAACACAACTGTAAAAAAAAAATTGTTGTTTTCTTCTTGTTTGGTTTAGTTTTGTGGGGTTTTGGGTTTTTTTTTTTTTTTTGGTTGTTTTTCTTTCGTTGTTTGCAGGTTTTTTGTTGTTTTGTTTTTTTCTCTTGCTTTGGTTTTTTTTTTTTTGTTTTCTTGTGATTGTTGTTAATTGATTTTTCGTTTGGTTTTTGCTTGCTTGCTTGCTTGGTTTATTTGCTGTTTTGTTTTCTTTTACTTTACATCTCCTTTACAAAAAGTCCAAACTAGAATCACAAAGTAGAATTATTGAGTTGGAAGGGAGTTCCAGGAGTGCCCAGTTCAGCTGCCTGTTCAAAGCAAGGTCAGTTATGAAATCAGACCAGGTTGTCCAGGGTTTCATCCAATCACTCTTTAAAACCTCTGAGAAGGAAAACTGCTCAGCCTCTCAGGGTAAATTCTAGGCAAGTCCTTCCACTGCTTGAATGTCCTCCACTTGAAAATACTTTTCCTTAACTTGACTTGAGCCACCCCCATTTCAATTTATGGTCACCTTGCAACTCATTCAAAAGGCCTCACTTTGTGTGGGGCATTAAAAAGTTGCTACTAGGTCAGTTCTCAAAGCCTTCNATGATTCTATGATTTAGTCTTTTCACACAGATTAAGTCCTAGGCATCTTACTGGGCCTCTGCTGAACTTACTCTAGTTGTTCATTAACTTTCTGTGTAGATCTTGTCTAGCAGGTGCTGTGCCAAAGGAAATAATCACTTTACTGGATCTAATGGCTAGTAAATCAACCATAACACTTGGTGAGTGGAGCAACATTGACTTGGAAGTTATGCAATGACAACTACAATAGTAGAGCATTTTCATAGTACAGACTTGTTTTGATCAGTAATACATAAACATGTGATGCAAACTACATAAGTGACAGTATGATGCTCTTTATTTTTGGGGGCAGATGTGGGTGCTGGAAATAGCTTTTCAGTCCATGATAAGCATGATGGTAATGCTTAGGGGAGCAGTTATCTGTAAGCCTGACATTCCATCTAGCTGCTCGTGGAACTCAGATCTTTGGGACACAAAAGTGTGTGGCAGGTGTATTTTGAGGACCGTGGGTAGTTTGAGAAGGATTGTCTTTAGCTGGCTAAATTTCCAGTGGTGTTTTCAGTCCCTCTACTTCGTATTGAAGTAGATGGTAGCCAATAATAGATTCTGCATCTCAGCTGACAAACAGAAACTTCTTAAACTTGCCAGAAACAACCAGCAATGCCATCAGATTGCTCACTCCAGTGTACCAGTTGTAATATCTCCTTTGCAGAACAATTGAAATCAACATATCCAGAGAGGCAAAAGGGTCTCAGGGACTGAAGTAGGATCTAGTGGGTTTTTTTCCCACACATTTCCAGGTACTCTGTCAGAATTTCTGACTCATATTTATTCTTCCAATATTAATTTTGTGGTTGCATACAATATTTTTGTCTACTTTGTGATCAGCTCTGGGGAGCAATGGCAGAAGTAATGACATGTGATGACAGAAAACTGAGAGAAGAATCTGGGATGTTCAGTGTTCAGCGCATTCACTGGGGGACTAATAAATATATTCTTACACAAGAATGATAAGAAGTTTGCCTGCTCTTTAGTCATATCAAGAAGGTTGTTCTCTTTAACATGGCTATTTTTTCAAGTGGTATTAAATATGACAATAGCTATAGCTGGTGTCATGCCACACTTCTTCAAAGTGCAAAGTATATTAAATCATTTCAAAACGTCCTGTTGTGCTACGGGATTGACTACGTCTTTATTCCCACCTCATTTATTACTTATTTCAGCAGTAGGTGGGCCGAGCACTGATTCCTCAACTGTTTAAATGCCATGTAAGCTGTTGCCTCAGCACACAACAGTTTCTGTTACAGACACACTTATTACAAAAGAATGGATGAGGAAAGCTCTGCTCAGACCCCATGCAGCTGATACGGTCGCACTGTCCACTGGAGAAAAGAAATACGGAGAAATGCTCACTTAACGAACCAACCATCAGGATAGGCCCAGTTTAAACTCCCCCCTCCCCCACTTCACCCTCTGTGTTTCTCTCTCTCTTTGTTAGATTCACACACTGCTTTTCCAATTGCTTTAGCCCGAAGCAGTTGACATTTACCCCAGCTAGATAATCGAGGAATAACATTTGCGTTACAGTTTAACATGACCTCTGCCTCTACAGCTCGTTTTAGATTACCTTCCCCCCCCCCAAAAAAATGGTTGCTGACACCACGGTGAGGCAGGAGGTGGGGAAAGGGAAGGAGGGGGGCGGGGGGAAGAAAAGGAGAAAAAAAAAAAAAAGAAAAAGAAAAGAGAAGCTTATTATTGCAGTGGCACAGTCAATGTCATGAGAAGCCGCTCTGCCCTTTTCAGTTGTGGGTGAGCAACTATTAAGGAAAAGGTATTAAAAGGAGGAACAACTCTGATGTGAGGGACACACAGGTTAAGCTCAAAGCAAAGGTTAATGGATTGACTGTTACCTGTGTATGAGGCTTAATGTTGGTCTATACACAGGAGAATTGCTTCTAGGTTGTGGTTTGTTTTTTTTTTTTTTTCATGAAAGTAAATTAAAGGGCTAATTTATTCCAGCATAAAAGAACGAGATGCTTCTGGTCTTGTTTTAATATGCAAGCACACATTTTCAGTTCCAACTATTTGCTGTTTATTTCCAGCATAACGTGTTGTAAGGTGATAATGCTTCTGAAAGGAAGAGCAAAAAATGACATACTTGGCTGGAGATATTTGCTAAAATCCTAAGTGGAAGAATAATGCTTCTGAAAGGAAGAGCAAAAAAAAATGACATATTTGGCTGGAGATGTTCACTAAAATCATAAGTGGAAGAGTTTTAATGTTGGACAAGGAAACCAGACAAAGTTTTAAATGCAGAAAGTTTGTAAAAGGATTGCACCCCAAATAAAATCAAAATAATGATATTTTCTAAAGAGCAGATTCAATATTTCCTCCAAAATTCTGGGTTTTTTTATTTAAAATTCCTTTCTGTATTATTTATGAAATAGATATTAGTGCCTGCAGATTCTTAGAACTGAGTTTCAGGTGAACAAGTCAGCATATAACTGGTCTATAAAAAAGTTAACACAAAGTTGGAAAGAGATCCTCATAAATTACTCAAGCTAATGTCTATGCTATAAGAGCAGATTTTCTCTACTCATTCCAGGAGAAAACCAAACCAGGCTGTTTTGGTGGGTTTGTTTGTTTGGTTGGTTTTGTTGGTTTGGGGTTTTTTTTGTTTGTTTGTTTTCAGTTATGCCATCCTGCACATGCAAAAAGAATTATTTTTAACATTTCCATTACTGTCACCAATACAGGCAAAACATTACCGAACTGAATTGTAGCGCTGCATTCTCTCTTGTAGTGAGATTAAGTTAAATATCCTTGTCCACAGGAGAAATAGTGACAGAAGACAAATGCATTTAAAATTAAAGCAAAACAACCAATATCAAGTTGAGGTCATCTTTGTATTTTGAACTTTGTAAAGGCTGTTTCATCATGATCAATTTCATTATCTGGTCTTTTCCTTAAGCGCCACCTTCCACTTGATTAAATCATGTTTTCAGGCAAAAACTATACACATAGTATCACCATGAAAGCCATAAGCAGAGAAAGACAAATCAGCCAAATACTCAGAAACCCTCACTTAAAATTTACATCCTTTTTTTTTTTNAAACAGATTTTTTTTTTTTTTTTTTTTTTTTTTTTGCTTGCTTACACTTTTGGGAAGGAGGATCACCAAAGAAAAACAACAGGGTTCAGAATCATGACCATCATTATGAAGAGTAATTAGCAGTGTGTTAGTGTATTGGAATATCAGCTTTAAGTTAACTGATTTTTTTTTTTTTTTTTATTTAATGCCTTCATAAGGCTTTCCTTAAAATATGAGCAGTTGTTCTGTTTTGTTGCTAATCATTCCCTGCCATTCATTCTGGTGCCCAATTTTATTCAAATTTCTCAGGTGACTTCCAGCATTTCTCATGGGATAGTGTTTGGAAGCTTAATATATTCTACTGGCCAGACTTCTTTCCCAACACTCACTCTTATACCCTGTCTATTATTTCAAATGATTTTTCAGCACAATGACTGAGTTATAACCTCATGCATTTATACCAGCTGCAGCCAGTAAGATTGTGTTATGAACAATTGTTCCCACTAGAAGACTTTAATCCTTATTTATACCCAACATGAGTCTTAATTATCACTTCCTCAGACTGCATTTTATTATTTATAAACATATTTATTTCTTCAATATTTGCTTATTAAGCACAGAAAAACACCACACGTTCTCAGGTAATACTCACTGGGAAATTAATGACTGAACTCTTCTTTTTTTTTTTAATGCAAGTCCATGGCATTTGTCCCAGATATAGATTATTGGGATGACACTCAAATAATGTAGTGCAAAAAGCTGTGTAACTGGTTTTCTACTGTAGGAGAATAATGCAATGTAGTTCATAAAAAATTAATGTCTCAATGTTCAGCTATTTTATTTTATATTTTA
>WBNM01032685.1:1441-15874 GCA_013399055.1 Ramphastos sulfuratus | reverse complement strand
TAAAAATCTGAACGAGATTGTTATAATGTGAACACATGAAATCATAAAAGCAAGAGAGAATTCTGCTCCCATGTTTCACTGAAGCTACTAGGACAATGTAACTATCCCCCCTCACCCAAATCCATTGTGTGGTACTCTAAATTTGTTGAGAATTGTGAGACTAAATGATCCAAGTGTTTTAAGCAGTTCTAAACTGATTAAAATTCCAATCTTCTATTACATAGGAAGTATTTTAATTATTCCGGTTTACATGATCAGGGATGCTGCACGTGCAACCTTTTACTTCTGTGAAGGTTACACATCACTCTGCACATGATGAATGAAGTCATAGATGTATTCTATGGGTCTAACCATCTTTTCTTGCCCAGAAATGTACATTTGTATGAAGATAGTGATATATGCCAAATCTGTATAAGACAGTGGAGGAACATGAAATGTCTGATCTTTATGAATATTTTTTAACAATGGAAACCAGTTGCTGCCATTAAGAAGTGATTTTTCCTTAGGAACTCTTTGACATAAAGAGGAGAGCTATGTCTTGGCACTTTGATAAGCTGCTGAAACGGAATAAGGATTTTTGCTTACATTACTCTCTACAAGCAGGGTTGATTCCTCTAGCTGTCATAATTCCCCTGAGCTACTCATTAGAATTCAGGCCAAACTATATCTGATGGGAAAGACACTTTAATGTACAGCTGTAAATAGATCATAATACTTAATTGTTATCTTAGTTATATTTCTTCCTTTTTTTTTTAAGCTGTTGTTAACAATTACTTTTTAGCAGAGCAGCTGGAGTAAGGTAATTTAAATCTCTCAAAAACAAAAATAATTTTGCTACTATAATGAAGGGACCTCAAAGATCATCTAGTTCCAACCCCCTGCCATAGGCAGGGACACCTCTCACTAGTACAGGTCACTCAAGGCCTCATCCAACCTGGCCTTGAACACCTCCAGGGAGGTTGTAGAGCACAGAAGCACAGAACGTAATCTGTGACCTCCCTGGGCAACCTGTGCCAGTGTCTCACCATCCTCACTGCAAAGAACTTCTTCTTAACATCCAGTTTTCAGTCTTCCCTCTGCCAGTTTAAACCCATTGCCCCTTGTCCTGGGATTGCAAGACCTGGTCAATAGTCCCTCCCCAGTCTTCCTGTAAGCCTCCTTCAGATACTGGAAAGCTGCTATAAGGTCTCCTCAAAGCCTTCTCCAGGCTGCAGAGCCCCAAATCTCGTAGCCTCCTTTAAAACCTATAATACAGTAAGTTCTGTTGAGACTTCCAAAACTATAGGACTTCCACTTCCACAGAAAATGATGATTATATGTTGGTGTTTCTATATGAGTCAGGTGATATGATTTTCCCAACTAATTCTAAGGAGGAAATCTATTTTTGGGTTGTCAATCTCATGAGAGTATCCACATTCACATACATGGCTTACAACTTCATGTAATGTTTAGACTATTTGGCTACTGAAATTCCAAATGAAACAGAAGCAACTCCATGATTATTTCTGATTCTGAAAAAGGAAAAAGAGTAAGCAGAAGTGAATATTGTTATTTACATATTGCATATATCTGTTTGGAGGGATTCCTTTTGTTGAGTTTTTATGGCTTTTGTCTGTAGCAGCTAACAAAAATCTTTAAGTGTTGGAGGGTTTTTTTTGTATGAGTGGTTGTTTTTTGTTTTATCCTTAACACTACTTCCATAAAGCTCTCATTAGCCCTAGTTAGACCACATCTGAAATATTATGTATGGTTCTGGGGTTCTCAGTTCAAGAGTGATGGGGAACTACTGTAGAGAGTTCAACAGAGGGCTATGAGCATGATTAAGGGATTGGAGCATCTTGCTTATGAGGACAAGCTGAAAGACCTGGGGCTGTTTAGTTGAAGATGAGATGGCTGAGAGGGGACCCTACAAATGTCTACAAATATCTCTAGTGTGGCTGTGACAAGGATGGGGCCAGTCTCTTTCCAGTGATACCCAGTGATAGGACAAGGGACAATGGATGTTAAGTCAATCTCAGGAAATTCCAACTCAACATGAAAAAAACCTTTTTTTTACTGTGAGAGTGATGGAGCCTTAAAACAAGCTGTCCAGAGAGGTTGTAGAGTATCCTTCCCTAGAGATCTTCCAAACGCATCTGGATGCATTCCTGTGTGACCTGCCCTAAGAGGCCCTGCTTTGCAGGGGGGTTGGACTTGGTGATCTCTGGTGATTCTTTTAAACCTCTAGCATTCTATGAAAGCTAGGACATGCTTTATTTTATAGGGAAATGAGTGAAGAGCAGGTACATTAAATGATTACAACGAAGGACACCATAGTTGAACCAAACATAGAAAGTTTTCACTCACAAGTTCACCACGTAACACCTTTGTAACAATTTTATCTTGCCTGCATGCCTGTACAGACCATTATGGCACAGTTACCTGCTGTGCAGATCTGTTGAGCTTCATCTGTGATTCCTCTGACAGTTGTTTATTAACGGTGCCCACTTGCAGTTGGGAGTAGTAAGCTGCAGTCACCTTCTCCAGTTGCTGTATATGACTGCTCATATTTTATACAAATTACACCTGATGTAGGAGGGCTGGAGGAACATATGGCAAATTATGTTTTTCCAGACAATCTTTATCTTCTCTTACAGTCATTCTTAACCTACAGAGGGAGTATAGGGGCTCTTTCTTATCACTCTGTTTTGTCACATGTTATCAGTTCAGCATTTGATTTTTTTTACTCATTACAGTTATTTCATTTGTGAATTCTTTAACACTCTGCATTAGTTCCGCTTTGGCTTATTTGGATTACACAACCAGAATCTGCCTCCTTACTCTTCATGTGCCTGACTCTTCTGCTTTATCTACTTAAATTATGTTTTCTCATTTCATGGTCCTAGAAGAACAAATGGTGGAAACATGGAAAAGAACATTCAGCATATTCAGCATATTCATTTCTGTTATTGTAAGAAATGCAGAGGCTGTAGTATCTTTAGATATCCCCAGCACAGCACCATTCAATCTACCTCTGCAAGAGATGTGATTCACTAAGAGCTATCTAATGCATGGCACAAAAGGCATAAACATGACTTAGATGTATCATGTGGGATTAGGGATGAGTGGTCAGAAATTCTTCAAACTGGAACTGCATGAACTCCTCATTGTGTGGGTTGAAATCTTGCTGACTTCTTCCTTACAGATATTTCTTGTGTATTTTCTCTTCCTTTTTTGCTACTTTTTTCACTGATAAAAATATATATGTACTAGTTCTACACACTGTTAAAAGAGCTATCAGTCCATTAATACAGCACACACCTATGAGGAAAAGGCACAAATTCCTACCTATTAAATGGAATCTCAGCTTCCATTTACCTAGTAGCTGCCAAGCATCAACCGGTTAATTCCAGGCAATGACAACAGCAAAATCACAGCAACCACCACCACTGACATTCTGTGATTCTGTGAATAATAATAATAATAATAATAATAATAATAATAATAATAATAATAATAATAATAATAACAATGATAATAATACCTAATTCCAGTCTCTCAAGTCCCAGTCTTCTCTAAATTTCATGTATCCTAGTTCAGCTAATGTAGTTTTGTCTTTATCCATCATAAATATAATTTATTCCATGACAGTGTATAGATCTGCCTCCCTACTCTTTATGTGTCTGACTCTTCTGCTTTATCTATTTAAATCATGTTTTCTCATTTCATGGAGCTAGAAGAACAAATGGTGGAAACGTGGAAAAGAACATTCAGCATATTCAGCACTGCTGACTCTCTAAGCTAATCTACACCTAAGGCTTAATAATAAAACCTTAATTGAAACTTTAGTTGTCATAAGCACAGAAAAAACTCATATTGTTGACATAAAGAATGCATCTGTTATACAGATTTCAAGTCCCAAGTTTTTGTGGACAATAGTTCCTCAAACAAAAGGTTTATTAATTTGATTCAGGATAGCAAAAAATGATGAATATGAGGTTGAAGACCTATTTTTTTTCTTGCTTCTTTTAGAAAAGCTCAGCTTTTGTCAGGCATGTGTTGCTGAATGGCTGCGTGAGCTGTCTTTGAAAGGAACTTATCTTCAGCAAGAGCTGGTGCTAGGAAATTCTATGGATGCTAAACTTGATACCTTTCTTTGGCTAAAAAATGCTTAAATAGGTTTCTGTTTGTGTTTTCTTTGTTGGTTCCGATTTCTTGTTTGTTTGTTTGTTTGTTTGTTTGTTTGTTTTTTATCCTAAGACTGGTTCACAATGGAATCGAAATTGACACTGACAGGACTATTGTGTAATAGGAGGAATTCAGATCCAGTGTACAGTGTCAGTGTTCAACCAGCAATATGCATAGCAGCACTGGAAAAGTGTGCCCAGGCCAACCTCATGAAATTCAACAAGGCCAAGTGTAAGATTCTGCACCTGGATAGGCACAATCCCAAGCAAAACTCCAGACTGGGTGGGGAATGGCTGAGAGGAGCCCTGAGGAAAAGGACCTGGGGGTCTGGGGTGAGGAAAAGCTCAACCTGAGCCTGCAGTGTGAGTGCAGCCCAGAGAGTAACCAAGTGCTGGGCTGCAGCAAGAGCAGTGTGGGCAGCAGGGCAAGGGAGGGGATTCTGCCCCTTTACTCTGCTCTCCTCAGACCCCACCTGGAGTCCCGTGTGCAGTTCTGGAGCCCCCAGCACAGGAAGGACATGGAGGTATTGGAGTGGGTCCAGAGGAGGCCACGAAGATGCTCAGAGGGCTGCAGCAGCTCTGCTATAAGGACAGGCTGAGAGANGGAAGTTGTTTGCAGTGAGGGTGGTGAGACACTGGCACAGGTTGCCGGGGGAGGTTGTGGAGCACAGAAGAGGTTCTGTGCTCCACAACCTCCCGGGAGGTGTTCAGGACCAGGTTGGAGGAGGCCTTGAGTGACCTGTGCTAGTGGGAGATGTCCCTGCCTATGGCAGGGGGTTGGAACTAGATGATCTTTGAGGTCCCTTCCAACCTTACCATTCTATGATTCTATGATTAAGCAGAGAGTTTGTTCTTCAGTCTGCATGTGAGCAACATTTTTTTTTAACAGAAATAAATCGGATCTTTGCATTGCTTGATATCTTTCTAAGTTGTGCTTTGAATAAACCACAGACAAGTTAACACCATCCACTGACTTGACTGGGTTAGTATATTCTACCTTCTGTCCTTTAGTGATGTACCTGGATATTCCCCAATGCTATACTTCGCTCACTGCTAAATTCCTGACACATCTATCACTTTGCCCAAGTACAACAGACAAAGAACTGCAAACTTAGGCGTGAAACTGAAAAAGCTCAATCTGTACTGCTGGGTAGTCTGTAACTATGTGCATGTAAGAATCAGGCCACTGGGCTGGAGGGTGGAAGGTAAGCAAGCAGCTGTGCAGGGTCAACTCACCAGAAGAATGTAAAAGTTTTATGAAGTAACTTATGCACTGTGTACACATACACTGGTGGATGGTTTTGATCTCTCCCTCCCATGATGCCTGTTGATCGAAATTTGCATAACCTAAAGGGAGGATTTAAAAATTAAACTTCATTATTTATTTCTCAACACTGGGTACTTTAGGCTTCTCTAGGTGAGTTAAAAAGTAAGCACATCTCCTAAGTGACTTGAAACTGACAGAAAATTGAAGGGGAAAAAAAAAGAAAAAAAGGTAAGCTTCCATACTATTAAAGTTACTCCTCCAGATGTGTCTAATGCTACAGTAAGTAAGTTTCCATATTGTCAAATTTACTCCTCCTGATATGTCTGATACTACGGTAAGGCAAGTTTCCATACTGTTAAATTTACTCCTCCTGATATGTCTAATGCTACACTCAGTAAGGTAAGTCTCCACACTGTTAAATTTCTCCTCCTGGTATGTTTAATGCTACAATAAGTAAGGTAAGTTTCCATACTGCCAAATTTACTCCTCCTGATATGTCTGATACTACAGTAAGGAAAGTTTCCATACTGTTAAATTTACTCCTCCTGATATGTCTAATGCAACAGTAAGTAGCCCCTTTACTCTACTCTCGTCAGACCCCATCTGGAGTAGTGTGCAGTTCTGGAGCCCAGCACAGGAAGGACAGGGAACTGATGGAGTGGGTCCAGAGGAGGCCACAAAGATGATCAGAGGGCTGGAGCAGCTCTGCTATGAGGACAGGGTGAGAGAGTTGGGGCTCTGCAGCCTGGAGAAGAGAAGGCTTCGAGGACACCTTAGAGTAGCCTTCCAATCTGCAGGGGGCCTACGGGAAGGCTGGGGAGGGACTATTTACAAGGTCTTGTAATGACAAGACAAGGGGCAATGGGTTTAAAGTGGCAGAGGGAAGATTTAGACTGGATGTTAGGAAGGAGTTCTTTACAGTGAGGGTGGTGAGACACTGGAACAGGTTGGCCAGGGAGGCTGTGGCTGCTCCCTCCCTGGAGGTGTTCAAGGCCAGATTGGAGGCGGCCTTAAGTGACCTGTACTAGTGGGAGGTGTCCCTGCCTATGGCAGGGAGTTGGAACTAAATGATCCTTGAGGTCCCTTCCAACCTTGCCATTCTAGGATTCTATGATTTTATGATTCTAAGTAAGGTAAGTTTCCATACTGCCAAATTTACTCCTCCTCGTATGTGTAATGCTACAACTGCAACTGCAACTGCAATATCTTTGTGTTGTGTTCCTCCACCTTCGTTAGAACAGTGTGTTGTAAATTCGACTAAAACAGAGAATGTATTTTAATTTCACCTCTTATTTTTACCATCTCTGCATTCCATTAGATTGCAAAACTAATCTGCTTTTTTCTCCATCTGCAGATTACCCACCCTTTTACAAACCTGCTGTCTCCATAGCTTTGCTAGGATTTCATATCCCCTTTCCTGACAGATAGGTAGGAACAGCAGCAGATTGAGAAGTAGGTAGAAAGGAATAAAATAACAGAAAAAGCTGGGCTTAGTAAAACAGCTGAGTTTATTGAGGTGTTGCATATGAATTCCAACGCTTTCCAATGTTTGCTTTAAGATTTTCTTTTAAAGTGCGTTCTTATTTTAATATATAAATCTTTGTATTTTGAAAAGCCTACATACCACCCAATCTCTGTAACAAAACTGTCTGGTATCCCTTAAAACAGATGTGTGCTTGTGTGTACAAATGGCCCACTTTTTCTTGGTTATCCATCCATTTTAGCTCTTCTAATCATCACCTTAAGTCTCCTGCCTGCTTGTGGGTTATGTCCTGCTTTCCTCTCCCTTAGGGTGATGTATAGTTCTAGCAAGGGAAAGGTCAAATCGTGATCAGGAGAAGCATAATAATTTCACATATCAATGTACATTTCTTCTTTCTTGACAAATGATCACCATTCCTCCTGAAAATCCCCTGCCTCCCATGGTCCCCTTTGACCTTTTGGCCAATAAATAATGCATTCTCTCTAAAGTAATTGAACTACATTATTTGGGTGCAAAATCCCTCATACCAGAAAGCATGGTACATAGGACAGTGAAAAATGACACTGTGGAAAGACTCCAGTTTTACCACAGCTTTTGGATGAAGATAGATTCCTTTTGTCTTAAAATCTTTCTTTTCTCACTAACCAATAACTGGATCTGAAGTGAACCAAACTACCCAGATTGCCCAGACCAAATGAGATTGTTTCTTCTGAAGGAAAAATTAAGAAAAATACCTTGCACAAAAAGGAATTTAATTCCAATCATACTTTTGGGAGAGCTGTTTTATTGCTTCAAGCTAACTTAATTTGGGAACTGTACATTCATAATTTATTGTGTTGATCAATAGCAATTTGTTAGCTGTCTCATCTACCCCCACCTCCACCCCCTGCGGAGCTCACATTAGACCAGACTCACAAGTTCACAACACAATTGACAAGACCTAATCACATGTCAGAAGATAAAACCTTCCTTAGGGTTTCGGACCCATTTCTGGTTTTGAAGAGAGACCACAGAAGTTTCTGGAGACTGTAGAACTATTAGGCATTCTAAAAGCAAAACGTTCTACACTTTTAAGATCAATGGTAAGATGAATCAAGGAGAGATCTGATATTTAGAATCACAGAATCAGTCAGGGCTGGAAGGGACAACAAGGATCATCCAGTTTCAATCCTCCTGCCATGGGCAGGGACGTCCTACCCTAGATCAGGCTGCCCACAGCCCCATCCAGCCTGGCCTTAAACACCTCCAGGGATGGGACCTCAACCACCTCCCTGGGCAACCCATTCCAGGCTCTCAGCACTCTCATGCTGAACAACTTCCTCCCCACCTCCAGCTTTGTTCCACTCCCCCTAGTCCTGTCACTACCTGACAGCCTAAAAAATTCATCCCCAGCTTTTTTGTACCCTCCTTCAGAGCCTGGAAGGCCACAAGAAGGTCACCTGGGAGTCTCGTCTTTTCCAGACTGAACAGCCCTGACTCTTTCAGTCTGTCCTCACAGCAGAGCAGTTCCATCCCTCTGAGCATCCTCGTGGCCCTTCTCTAGATACACTCCAGCATCTCCACATCCCTCTTGTCCAAGGGACTCCAGAACTGGATGCAGTACTCCAAGTGGGGTCTCAGCAGAGTGGAGCAGAGGGAGAGAATGACCTCCTTGGCCCTGCTGGCCACACTTCTCCTGATGTAGCCCAGAAAGCCAACCAGAGCCTGCTCAACCTGTATTGGTGCTTGGGATTTCCTTGACCCAGCTGCAGGACCTTACACTTGGTCTTGTTGAACCTCACGAGGTTAGCTTGTGCCCACCTCTCCAGCCTGTCCAGGTCCCTCTGGATGCCATCCCTGTCCTCCAGCTGTCTACTGCACCACACAGCTTGGTGTTGTCAGCAAACAGGGGCTCCAGTACTGGATGCAGTACTCCAGTGGGGTTTCTGTGTGCTTTCAAAGACTTTGTTCCTACAAATAAGTGACCTTATCTGTTTATTTGAACAACAAGATCAAAATCACAATAAATGAACTGTAAAGCTGAGCTGTCTTCTAGTGTTTTTAGTTATTTAGAGTTGGGGTTCTGCAGCCTGGAGAAGAGAAGGCTTCCAGGAGACCTTATAGTAGCCTTCCAGTATCTGAAGGAGCCCTACAGGAAGGCTGGGAAGGGACTACTGACAAGGTCTTGCAATGACAGGACAAGGGGCAATGAGTTTGAACTGGCAGAGGGGAGATTGAAACTGGATGTTAGGAGGAAGTTCTTTGCAATGAGGGCGGTGAGACACTGGCACAGGTTGCCCAGGGAGGTTGTGGGGCACAGAATCACCCAAAATGAGCGAAGATCTCTATTTCAGTCTTTCTAAAATGATCATTGACCAAATAAGCACTACTTGTTTTTTAAACCATTAGTGTGAGTTAATAAAGTGTTTTGCCTGGGAATAATACATTACATTTCCTACAGCATGGTACTGAGTAGTTCAGGAGCACATAAATTGTACTGAACCAGACTGTGATGCAATCACACAGTATTGTTTCATGATAACCTCTTGTGCTATAACTGATCATTCCCTTGTGAAAAAAAAAAGCCACCACTTTTCTTTGCTTTCTAGGCTTTTCATCCTTTTTTTTCTTTTTTCCTATTTTTTTTTCCTTGTAACAGAAGAAACATCTATAAATATCTTAGAAATACACTGCTAAGAAGTGGTACTGGAAGGGACATAGTTTGTCTTCCATCCAGCTACTTCATAGCAAAATTTGTCATCCCACAGAGTTCCCAGAGCTCTGCTTGGTAACACTATTCAGGATGAAAACAAGATTTTACAAAGTACCTCAAAGCTTATATTGTAAGTGCTGAAAGTAGCTGCTTCCACAGTGAAGTTTTGCTGCACTTCACTTGAGTCCCTGACAAACATCTACAGAGACATAAAGACTTAAAACAAAACTATAGTTCAGATATTCAAGTATTTGCCATTCTCTTACTGAGGGTCAATTCAGGATTTCTGCAGAAAAAAAAAAAAAAAAAAGAGAGGTCAGACATGGTCAGGTCCTTGTGGCTGTCCAGCTTTTACTAGTTTCTGGGTCATAATCCTTTCCAGATGGATTGAATTTCATCGGTTCTTTACAGCTGGTCATAAAAACTTGGGCTTTATACCACATGCTTCTGCTTTTGCAATGTGCTACTTTGTTTCCCCCCTTACTGTGTCTGTGAGTGCAAAGCTCCTATTGTAGCAGTAACCATAGAATCATAGAATGGTAAGGTTGGAAGGGACCTCAAAAATCATCTAGTTCTAACCCCCTGCCATAGGCAGGGACACCTCCCACTAGAACAGGTCACTCAAGGCCTCCTCCAACCTGGTCCTGAACACCTCCAGGGAGTGTGTGGAGCACAGAACCTCTTCTGTGCTCCGCAACCTCCCTGGGCAACCTGTGCCAGTGTCTCACCACCCTCACTGCAAACAACTTCCTCCTAACATCCAGTTTCAATCTCCCCTCTGACAGTTTAAACCCATTGCCCCTTGTCCTGGCATTGCAAGACCTTGTCAATTATCCCTCCCCAGTCTTCCTGTAGGCCCCCTTCAGATACTGGAAGTCTACTCTAATGTCTTCTGGAAGCCTTCTCTTCTCCAGGCTGCAGAGCCCCAACTCTCTCAGCCTGTCCTTATAGCAGAGCTGCTGCAGCCCTCTGAGCATCTTCGTGGCCTCCTCTGGACTCACTCCATCAGTTCAAAGTCTTTCCTGTGCTGAGGGCTCCAGAACTGCACACATTGTAGAAAGATGTACATCTGCTCAGAGACTACCTTTACTAGTCATGGTGAAAATGACATTTTATCCATATTTGAAATTAGAGTTAGAAGAAAAAAATCTGTAGATGTCCTCCTTCTCCTGTTCTCCAGCGTGTCTTTCAAAGATAGCATAACCCCCATTGAGTCAAGTTTGGTCTTTGGAGGAGACAAAATGAAAACACTATGTTAGGAGGTCAGGTAATGGTCAGACCAAAGAATATTAATCTATTTGTAAGGAGTTCAGAAAACGCTAAGAAGAATCACAGTGACATTCTGTTTGTGAATGCGACACAGGCATGGGAGACTTCTGAGGAGCAGAACATACAGTGAAAAAATATCACTTGTGATATTTCCTTGGTGTTTATTTGTAAAATAAAGAGGATAATCTTCTGCAATGAGATCTGCCCTGAGCCTCCTCTTCTGCAGGTTGCACACCTCCAGCTCCCTCAGTCTCTTCTCACAAGGCTGTGCTTCAGGCCCCTCACCAGCCTTGGTGCCATTCTCTGGACACCTTCCAGCACCTCAACATCTCTCTTGAACTGAGGGGCCCAGAACTGGACAGAGCACTCAAGATGCAGCCTGATGAGTGCTGAGCACAGGGGCAGAATAACCTCCCTGCTCCTGCTGGCCACACTGTTCCCGATCCAGGCCAGGATGCCATTGACTCTCCTGCCCACCTGGGCACACTGCTGGCTCATCTTCAGCTCCTCTCTACCAGCACCCCCAGATCCCTCTCTGCTTGGCTGCTCTCCAGCCACTCTGTCCCCAGCCTGTAGTGCTGCTTGGAGTTGTTGTGGCCAAAGTGTAGAAACCTGCACTTAGTCTTGTTAAATCTCATCCCATTGGCTTCTGCCCACCCATCCAGCCTGTCCAGGTCCCTCTGCAGAGCCCTCCTACCCTCCAACAGACCCACACCTGCTCCTAACTTGGTGTCATCTGCAAACTTACTGATGCTGGCCTCAATCCCCTGGTCCACATCATCAGATTGTTGGGGAATGGCTAATTGAAAGAGGTCATTCCAATTATATGCAGTTGGTGGGCCAGCAGAATGACGCCTACTAGGAGAGATCTAGTGTTAGTGGTCTGGACATAAGTAGGCCTCAGTAGGCCCTTAGCATGACTATGATTCAGCAAGATTCTATTGAGCATGCTCAGCAGATAACTGTGTCCTTGCTACCTTGTAAACAGCTTGGAATGTGGATGTAGAACTGGTTAGAACCGGGAGTAGAAGGGATTAGAACTTAAACAAGAAACCGCAAGTAGGCATACCATGCAAATATGTTTTCTTTAGGCTTTAACCTGTCAGCATGCTAGCTGCAGAATATATTATCAAGGAATGTATATAACGGCACATGCTTCGCAATAAAGTTGTCACTGTTCTACAATTCATATTGAATCTTCGGTGTCCATCTCCTTTTCCCTTTCGTCATCAGATCAAACATTTTTGTCTTTGTTGAAAAAAATCAATTTTTTTTCGTTTTAAAAGAAGCTGCTTTTAACTGTCTGGAAACCTAAGAGAAGGGTTATTGTATCATATCCCATCCTCTTTTAAATCTCTTTCATTGGTTTATATTCACAGAAATGTGTTGGAGGAAAGCAGCAATCCACTTCTTCTTCACACAGCTTTTTTCTTATTTTACCTGGAAAGCATTGACAAAATATTTGTGAAGTGGAAAAAAAATCAAATAAACACTTTTTTTTAAAAGAAAATAAAGAAAAAGCAGCACTTTTAGCTTTTTTTTTTTTTTTTCCCTTAATACAGCAAAAGGAAACCTTGAAAGAAGGTTAAAAAAAAAAAAACCTTCTGAAAACATAGGGGCTAGCATGGGAAATTTAATTCATTTTTGTTTTGCTTCTATAAGGTGGAGCAAAATGACATTAGAATCAAAACAGTTTTTGTTTGTTTGGTTGATGCTTTTTTTTTTAATTCACAACTGTTGGGGAAAATTGAATTGGTAAAGGCTGAATCAGGACAAACAATCTGCTGTGAAATATTTCTTCAGTTTGTCTAATCTGATTTTTCATCCATGAATTGCAAAACACCTTCCTTTGAGGTATGGACCTCAGCCGAGGGGGATAAACAACCTCCAAGTTTCTTATTTGGCTACTGCATCACATATTTTCTTTTTCTCTATTTTGCTTGAAGTTCAGTAAGATAGACTTCAGCCAATGACTTTTTCTGGTCTCCCCTGTGCATGTCTCACAGCAGTTACAACCCCAGACACCTGCTGACTCAGCTGCTCACAGGAGAGATCCCTAACCTGTCCCAGGCTAAAACTAGCTGAGAGTTGTTAAGGTTATTTAACCTATTTAAGCAAACCAGACTAATTAATTGCCAACATAGTTTAGAGAGCAATCTTAGAAGGAGCTCTGCTTATGAAGGTTGTTTCCTCAGGCTGAGGAGAGGCAATGAGCTTTAGGGGGGAGCTACAGCAGCAAATTTTATAACACCCCAGATGGGCAGAGGCAAACATGTAGGATCCTGGCCTCATGCATTAATGATGCATTATCCCACAGTAATGAGGGCGTCAATAAAAGAAGAACAGCACCAGGAAGTCCATTCCCTGGCTTTAATAAAAGGGAAATTTTCAGGTTGCCAGAACAGCTACATAGGATCCTGGGGTTTCAGGCCAATACATCATTCTTTTTGTCTTTTTTTTAAACTGAGGCAGACCCCTTCTCAAAAGTTTTTTGCATTCAAGAGTGATGACAAAACAGATGATTATGTTTGTTTGAATATTGACAGTCAGACACAAGAACAAAGCTTGTTTGAAAAATGCAAGTCCTTTTTTTCCTCAACACATGAACATTTTGAGCAGAAGAATCTGGCACTGCGAAAAACATGCCAAGATCCACTCATAGAAGCTATTATTTATGTAGTACAATATGCTCATATCATCAAGACCTTGCTCTCTGAAATATACACCTCAGCTTGAAAACTGTCAGCAGCTACAAGAAATGAGATGCTTTAAAAAAAAAAAAGTGATACCTGCTGTTCGTCATTGCTGCTTCATTAATATATCTTCACAGGACAGAACTGCTAATTTATACCTATAAAATAATTAGCAGCTTTCAGACATATTTTTCCTGCCATCCAGCAATAAAAAAAATCCATATATTGGTTCATATGTTCTTTGAAACTAATTCAAAGGGAATGGCAACTTCTACTGATGCCTCCAAAGAATAGGTAGCTGCCACTGTTTGCATCATTGCATGTAAGCATACAGGAAGCATCACTGCATGCATCATTGCCTGAAAGCATACAAGAAGCATAACTACATGCAAGCATACCGGAAGATGTATGCTCAAATAAAAGAATCATAGAATGGTAAGGTTGGAAGAGACCTCAAAGATCATCTAGCTCCAACCCCCCTGCCATAGGCAGGGACACCTCCCACTAGCACAGGTCACACAAGGCCTCCTACAATCTGGCCTTCAACATATACAGGGAGGGAGCAGCCACAACCTCCCTGGGCAACATCTCCAGTGTTTCACCACCCTCACTGCAAAGAAGTTCCTCCTAACATCCAGTTTCAATCTCCCCTTTGACAGTACAAACCCATTGCCCCTTACCCTGGCATTGCAAGATCTTGTCAATAGTACCTCCGCAGCCTTCCTTAGCCCCCTTCAGATATTCCAAGGCTATTATAAGCTCTCCTGGAAGCATTCCCTTTTCCAGGCTGCGGGTTAGGGTTAGTGTTATCTTTAGGGTCAGGGTTAGTGTCAGGTTAGGGTTAGAGTTAGGGTCAGGTTAGG
>WBNM01032682.1:6699-48609 GCA_013399055.1 Ramphastos sulfuratus | reverse complement strand
TGGCACTGGGTGAGCTTTAAGGTGCCTGCAAGCCAAAGCACTCAGTGAATGTCGTTTCAGGGGAGGAAGAGGATGGCTTTGGAGAGAGCTGTCCTGGCACTGCCTGCCTGGTGCCTCTGTAGCTGCATGCTGTGGCCTCTGGGGCTGTAGACTTGTTCTGGAAGGCTGCTCTAAGGTCTCCCTGGATCCTTCTCTTCTCCAGCCCCTTCACCCCCAGAAACTAAGCACTAAGTTGCAGCTTGCTCCCCAGCACTTTCCTGATGCCAGGAGCAGCTGTGTGTGCTGAAGGCAGCAGAGGGCAGTGCCAGCCTGGGGGATCTCCCAGCCAAAGCAGCTCTCTCCATCCCTTTTGTGTGCTTTTGAATTGGGTTTTGGTGACTCCAGGAACTCTCCTTCACACCACAGCCCTGTGCACAGCCTGGAGTGCTGCAGTCTGTGGAATTTCAAACACTCATGTTGTCAGGTGCCTGGAAAGCTCCAAGCTTGAGCTGAAGGAATACTTTACAGGAGTAAAACTTCAGTGAAATGCTCTCCATGTGGCAGGAGAAGTCTCTCCTGAGGTGGTGTCCAGGAGTCCTCTTCATACCCTCAAAAAACAGCAACAGATTATTCTGTGCATTGCCCAGAATGCTGGGATTGGGCTTGGGGTTTGGTTTGTCTTTTTTAAGTGAGTCATAGAACAGTTTGGGTTGGAAGGGAACTTAAAGATCATCCAGCTCCAAGCCCCCTGCCATGGGCAGGGACACCTCTCACCAGCCCAGCTTGCTCAAGGCCTCATCCAGCCTGGATGGCAAGGGCAGCAAAGCTGGGGAAGGGTCTGCACAGCAGGACTGGGGAGGAGCAGCTGAGGGAGCTGAGGCTGTTCAGGTGGGAGAAAAAGGCTGAGGGGAGACCTCCTGGCTCTCTACAACTCCCTGAAAGGAGGTTGGAGCTAGGTTGAGGGTTGGTCTCTTCTCCCAAGGAACAAGTGACAGAACAAGAGGAAATGGCCTCAAGTTGTTCCAGGGAAGGTTTAAATTTGACATGAGGAACAATTCCTCTCCTTGAGGGTTGTCCAGGCCTGGCCCAGGCTGCCCAGGGCAGCGGTGCAGTCCTCATCCCTGGAGGGGTTTCNGCGGTGCAGTCCTCATCCCTGGAGGGGTTTCAGAGCTGTGGAGATGTGGTGCTGAGGGCCATGGTTCAGTGGTGCCCTGGAGTGGATGCCCTTGAGGGTCTCTTCCAAGGAAGACCATTCTGTGATTTAGCTCAGGTCATACCTGGACTCCTTGGTTAATGTTCCTGCTCTGGGAGCAGGGGAGCAAAGAACTAAGAAAGGAGCTGGCCTCATCTGGGAGGGGGGAGAGGAGAGGAAGACCCAGCAAGAAAATATGGTTATGTGCAGTCAAATCACCAAGAAATCTTCATAATCCTGTCCAGAACAGCTGGGAAGTGAGCCTTGGGAAAGCTGGGCTGGCCCCTTGCAGAGCTGAGCAGGGGGAGTGTGCTGGTTTGAGGCTAATTGGAATATTTGAATGGAGAAAATGATATTCTGGGCTGTGAAAAGCAAACACTGCTGATGTCTGCTGCACTCATAGGCTTGCTGAGGTGTGTAAGAATAAGAATACAAAACATAGATTAGACACTTGGGCTCAGAGTCTGTCTCTAGCTTCTGGCCTTCTCCTCTCTGCTAACCTCACTAACCACTCTGCTTCTAACCCCCCTGGCCCAGCCTCCAGACTCACCTTGCATGTAAGGCAGACCCTGGGGTAAGGTATAGCGATGATCCTTGGGGTCCCTTCCAACCTTACTATTCTGTGATTCTGTAGGGATGGGGAGAAGGTGGAAGGGTGGTTGGGAGCCCCTCCTGGGGTCTCTGATGTCTGGGAGGGGAATTGTGTTTCTGTATTCCCTTTAACTTGTCTATCTCTGTAACTATTCCTGTCTGTTGTGTCTGTCTCTGCTTGTACATTGTGCTGGGCTGTGAACAGAGCTTCAGTCCTTAACTTGCAGCTGGCTGAGTCTAGGCTGGGGGATTTTACAGTGTGGGGAGCTCCCAGCCCATCAGAGGGAGGAAGCTGAAGAGCAGCAGAGGAGGCTGGGGGCTGGCTGGCAGTGCAGTGCCTGTGCCCTGTTGGCAGGTGAGGTGGCAGCTGGCTACGTGAGGCTGAGCGCCGTGGGCAGCACGCCCTGGGGCACTGCGCCTTCAGCACCATCCCCGGCCTGGCCTGGCGCACCGCAGAGCTTGGAGGCACCGTCCAGGTCAGTCAGAGCCATTTGCTGCTCCTGGCAGGGCTCATCTCAAACCAGCTCTGTGTGTCTGCGTCCTCAAGATGCTGATTTACATCTGTGGAAGTTCTCTGTAATTAGGAGGGGGAAAAAATCAGTTCAATTAGTGCCAAACCGGGCTGAAATTGGAGGGAGGAATCATGGAACTGCCTGCTTGGGAAAGGCCTCAGGGCGACTGAGGGCAGCCACAGCCCAGCACCTCCCTGCACACAGCCCCCAGACCATGTCCCCGAGGTCCCCATGCAGGCTGCTTTGAAGTTTGCTTTACTTCAGCTGCTTTTGGAATCCAAACATGCTTGAAAAAGACATAAAACAGTCAAAAGTTGCTGCAGAGCAAGAGAGCCTTTGGAGGGCTGCAGGGTGAGGAAGTTTGATCCTGTCTGACTTAGGGTCTGAGCTGCAGGACAGAACCATCACAGAATCCCAGAATGGGGAGGCTTGGAAGTGACCTCCAGAGCTCAGCCAGCCCAAGGTCCCTGCCAGAGCAGGAGCACCCAGGGCAGGGCACACAGGAACCCATCCAGCTGGAGCTGGAAGCTCTCCAGAGCAGGAGACTGCACAACCTCTCTGGGCAGCCTGCTCCAGGCCTCCAGCACCCTCACAACAAACAACTTTCTCCTCCTGTTGAGGTGGCACCTCCTGGGCTCCAGCTCAATACAGACCCTTGAGGGACACCACTTACCACCCATCTCTCTCTGCACATTGAGCAGTTGACCACAGCCCTTTGGCTGCAATCATCCAAGCAATTCCTCAGCCTCTGGACATTCCACCCATCAGATGCACATCACTCCAGCTTTTGTGAGGGCCTGTGCCAAAGACTTTGCAGATGTCCAGGTAGATGACCTCTGAGGTCTCCCTGGCACCTTCTTTTCTCCAGGCTGAACAGCCACCACTCTCCCAGCCTGTCCCCACAGGGGAGCTGCTCCAGCCCTCTGCTCATCTTTGTGGCCTCCTCTGGCCCCTCTCCAGCAGGTCCATGTCTCTCTTGTGCTGGAGTCCCCTAGCTGGACACAGCCCTGCAGGTGAGGGCTCACAGTTTTCAGTGCTTGCAGGTTGCAGTTTTGATCTTTGTAGGACAAGTGAAAGCAGTTGTTGCTTTGCAGCAGCCAGTGGAGCACCATCAGTGATGCTTTGGGCTTTTAGCCTTCATCCTCTGAAGCTTTGATGTTTCCCCTTGGATTAGAGGCACATCTCCTCACTGTGCCATGACCTGGGAGATGATCTCTGCTCCTTGTGTCTAGGAGTGCTGTGTGCTGGATGTGACTCTCTTGGATGAAGATGGAAAAACCTTCTGGTGTTTCAGTGCCCCAGTCTCCATGCAGCTGTCACCCAGGGCCTCAAGCAGTTGTGACTTCCTGCATCCCAGCCACACCATGGAGTACTGTGAAGGCTCAGAAGGCAAAGTTTGTCTGGAGTTAATCTATGTGAGTGAAAGCAGGCAGTACATTGTGGTCAGCTTTGTGGTTTATATAAGCACCAAAAAGGTGAATGAGTGGTATGGAACTGACTACTGACCTCACTGCCTGCCTCCTGTTCAGTTGATTCATTAATTCAGTTAGTCAGTAAACAAGTGAAGTATAATAAATGTTGATGGTTAAAACTAACTCCTGACTTCATTGGGTCNAGGACCACCCCTGGGCTGTGCTGCTGCCTGGAGCTGTTCCTGCCCAGGTGCAGGACTCTGCACTTGTCCTGAGGGAGCTTTTTGTGAGCACTGTGCAATTCCTTCTGCAGGATCAGTGAGAAGCCAGAGGCCAAGCCCAGCACTTTCAGACAGGGTCCCTCTCTTTCCCCCACTCCCTGTTCTGCACCCTGAAAACTCTCCTAGCTGAGAGAACCCTCCCAAGCCTATGGGAGCTTGTCCATAGCACAAAAATCTTTGTCTTGCCAATCTGGTTTTGTTTCAGGAGCCAAGAGGGCAGGCAGTGAGCTACAGAGAAGCTGGTGCTGGAGATTTTAAACCAGGACTGGCTGGAGTGGTTTGTGTGGAATTAGAATTGCTGTCAAATTGGCACAGCTGGAAGTAGTTTTTGAAAGAAAAGAACATTTTCTCCAGGGTATGGTGTTTTTTTTTCCTTCCAAAAGATCATTAAAAAGCAGGCAGGGCTGCTCTGAAGGAGAGGAGCAGCCAGTGGAGTGTTTGCCTGGAAAGGAAGTGCCAAGGCTCAGCATGGAGCTGGGTTGCCTGCTGCAGCTAAATGGGAAGTAATCAATTAATGGCCTGCTGCTTCCTCAGCCCTTGCCTTCTGCAGCCCCTGGGAAGGACTCCTTCTGGCAGCAACAGTTCTGTTGGCTTCAGAGGCCTCAGCACTGCTCAGATGTGGGAGAACCATGGCAGTGAAAGGGATATCTGAGCAGTCAGAGACAGCTCTGCAGTCCCTTGTGTGCAATCCCAGAATGGCTCAGGCAGGAGGCAGCCACAGCCTCCCTGGGCAGCCTGTGCCAGACTCTCACCACCCTCACACTGATGTGCTTGAGGCCCCATCCCTGCAGCCATCCAAGCTCAGCCTTGCTGTGTCCCTGTGCAGCCTGCTCTGGCTGGAGGTGTCCCTGTGCCTGCAGGGGGTGGCCAGGATGCCCCTGGAGGGTCCCTCCTAGCCCGGTGCAATCTGTGGGGGTGAGCTGCAGTTTCTCTCCTGTAGGAAGACTTCTCTGGCCCTAGCAGCCCATGGTCATGTTGCCATAACTGCCATTTGTAGGAAGGCCTCATTTTGCAGCTCCCCTTGCTTTAACCACTTGCCCACAGCTGCAGCCTCATCAGCATCACAGCTGCCCTCAGCCTGCTCTAACCCTGGTCAGTGTTCAGAAACAACTCCACTTGAATCAGCAGAGCTACTGGCACACCAGTGTGCTCCCCAGCTGAATAGAAGCAGCAGAGCTTTGCATATCTGAAGAGTTTAGTAGCTCAGATCTGAGAATGAAAACAGGATGGAGGTTCACGTGGGATTTATTCCTCCCAACAGGTTCAAACATCTTTGATTCAGGAAAAAAAAGGAAACAAAAAAACCCCACAAAAACCTATTGGAGAGAGGCCAGAGGAGGCCACAGAGATGAGCCCAGGGCTGGAGCAGCTCTGCTGTGAGCACAGGCTGAGGGGGCTGGGGGGGTGCAGCCTGCAGAGGAGAAGGCTCCAGGGGCACCTCAGAGCTGCTGCCAGTGCCTGAAGGGAGCCTGCAGGAAGGCTGCAGAGGGACTTGTGCTGAGGGGGTCTGAGGCAGGCCAAGGGGCAATGGTTTGGAGCTGAGGCAGAGCAGGCTGAGAGTGGAGCTGAGGGAGAAGTTGCTGAGTGTGAGGGTGGTGAGAGCCTGGCACAGGCTGCCCAGGGAGGCTGTGGCTGCCTCCTGCCTGGGGGTGCTCAAGGCCAGGCTGGATGAGGCCTTGAGCAGCTGAGTCTGGCTGAGAGGTGTCCCTGGGCATGACAGGAGGCTGGAGCAGAGGAGCTCTGAGGCCCCTTCCAGCCTGAGCCCTTCTGTGACCCCCACTCTGCTGAAGCTGCTCAGGCTGTGCTGTGAATGCTGCACTGCTGCTCACACTTACTGCTCCTCTCTGCTTTGCCAGGCTGGGGCTGGCTCATGTTTGTCACAGCCTTGGTGGATCACAGCTGCAGGGGGATCCTGTTTTACTCCTCTGGATTTAACACAGGTTGAGATGGCAGAAAGCAAAAAGGCTCAGGGATGGGAGGATGAAGACATAACAGGAGGTTAGAAGTGGCAGTATCCATGCCAGGGATTCTGTTCCTGCTGCAGAATCACCTCACAGGGCACAGCAGATTTTTTGCCTTTGGAGAATTTTGAGCTCAAGGCTTTTCAGCAGTTCTCACTACAAAGATGGATCAGCTTTGGCTGCTGGAAACTTCACAGACTGAAAACTGAACCAGCTGCTACTGTCACAGCCCCACTGGACAGTGCTCTGCTGGGCTGCTTACCTAGCTGAGGGTGGTGGAAATACAGCTTGGATTGGAGACTGGCTCCAGTGTTCCTGCAGCCTCCTCACATCCAATCTCAATCTGCTCAGCTCCAAACCATTGCCCCTTGGCCTGCCTCAGACCCCCTCAGCACAAGTCCCTCTGCAGCCTTCCTGCAGGCTCCCTTCAGGCACTGGCAGCAGCTCTGAGGTGTCCCTGGAGCCTTCTCCTCTGCAGGCTGCACCCCCCCAGCCCCCTCAGGCTGTGCTCACAGCAGAGCTGCTCCAGCCCTGGGCTCATCTCTGTGGCCTCCTCTGGCCTCTCTCCAGCAGCTCTGTGACCTCCTGCTGCTGGGGACAGCAGAGCTGTAGGCAGGACTGGAGGTGAGGTCTGAGCAGAGCAGAGCCAAGGGGCACAATGCCCTCTCCTGCCCTGCTGCCCATGCCTGCTGCAGCTCAGGCCATGCTTTGCCTTCTGGGCACTGCCCTGGAACGTCCCAGCACAAGTGCTGTAGTGGAGCAGGCAGAGTTGCTTACCTGTCACTGTTTTCAGCTAAGAGAAGCAGAATTTCATCTGCTGGATCAAGGTCTCTACGTGTTGGTACAGTTGTGAGGCTGTCAGAGGAATTGATGTACTGCCAGAACTGCAGTCAGGACACAAATAGATTTGTGTGGGTTGGAGCAGATCTCATGGTAATGCAGCAGCAATTGGTGTGTGTAGGAAGCCTGTTTGGTCCCTTCCTCTGAGGGAGAAGCCATCCACTGGTGATGGAGACCTGGAGCAGTGTGGATGGTGCCTTCTGAACAGGGCCAGGACTTTCTGTGCCCTGCATTTGGTTAGATCTGTGGGCAGAACTTCAGAGGAAGGTGTAACCTGGCTTTAGGTTGAGCTCTTATGCATGGCCTGGGCTGGCCTCCCTTCACAGCTGCATGCCCTGGTGCTGGTTTGGCCCTTCAGCATCAGCAAAGGACTCTGTGGGCAGCTGCCTGCCAGGATGCTTTGTGGGACAGTGAGGAAAGTGTTCAGAGAGTCACTGTGGGTGGAAAAGACCTTCAAGATCCTCGAGTCCAGCTGGAACCCAACTGCCATCAGCCCTGAACTCTATGCTGGAGCACCACAGCTACAGCTTCTTGAGCACCTCCAGGCAGGGCACATCCACCAACTCCATGGGCAACCTGTGCCAGTGTTTCCCACCCTCACTTCATCTCCAGTCTCAATCTCCCCTCCTCAGGCTTCAGTCCATTCCCTCTCATCCTGTCACTGCCAGCCCTTATCCAAAGCCCCCCCCCTCAGGCTTCACGCCCTTCCCCCTCAGCCCGTCCCTGCCAGCCCTTACCCAAAGCCCCCCCCCCCCGGTCTCCTGCAGACCCTTCAGGTACTGGAAGGCAGCTCTAAGGTCTTCCTGGAGCCTTCTTTTCTCCAGGCTGAACAGCCCCAAGTCTCCCAGCCTGTGCCTATAGAGGCAGGCTCTGCAGCCCTCTGATCACCTTGGACTGAGGAACCCTTTTGGAGCCAAGGTGAAGGCACTCACAGCTCTTTTGTGTTTGCAGATGGATTTTCCATCCATTGCCTGTGGCCTCTGGAAGGTTGCTGGGTGATGGAGAACCTCTGAAGAGGGTCAGTATTTGTTCTGCAGAGGAACTGGACTGAAAAGGGTTGTGAGATTGTGCCAGCAGATGGTGCAGGCAGTTCAAAGATGCCCTGGAGATGGCAGCATGAAGGCAGCAGTGCTGGGGTTTGTGACTTCTGCCAAGGTCTTTGGTGAGACAGATTAACCTGGGGGGGGTTGACTGAATGGTTTCTTCTCTTACAGTAATAGCTGCAACCTGGTACTGCTGGCTGCAGGAGCAAGTGGAAGCTGTGAGTGCTGGAGTGCTGCACAGGATGGCTCTGGGAGCAGACCTGCAGCTACTCTGTGTGTGGGGTGAGTGTGCTGCTAGGGGAGACCATGGAATGGCTCAGGCTGGAAGGGACCTCAGAGCTCCTCTGCTCCAGCCTCCTGCCATGCCCAGGGACACCTCTCAGCCAGACTCAGCTGCTCAAGGCCTCATCCAGCCTGGCCTTGAGCACCCCCAGGCAGGAGGCAGCCACAGCCTCCCTGGGCAGCCTGTGCCAGGCTCTCACCACCCTCACACTCAGCAACTTCTCCCTCAGCTCCACTCTCAGCCTGCTCTGCCTCAGCTCCAAACCATTGCCCCTTGGCCTGCCTCAGACCCCCTCAGCACAAGTCCCTCTGCAGCCTTCCTGCAGGCTCCCTTCAGGCACTGGCAGCAGCTCTGAGGTGCCCCTGGAGCCTTCTCCTCTGCAGGCTGCACCCCCCCAGCCCCCTCAGCCTGTGCTCACAGCAGAGCTGCTCCAGCCCTGGGCTCATCTCTGTGGGACAGCAGAGCTGGAGGCAGGACTGGAGGTGAGGTCTGAGCAGAGCCAAGGGGCACAAAGCCCTCTCCTGCCCTGCTGCCCACACTCCTCTGGCTGCAGCCCAGTCCATGCTTTGCATTCTGCACTGCCCTATGTGGTGCAGACTGATCCTAGACCAAATCCCTTCTTTCATGCTCAGATAAACATTTTGGAGGTTTCCAAGGTCACCTAGGGCTGGACCTTGTTGATGCAGCTTGGTTGCCTTTTCAGTTGCAGGTTGCCATGATGACAGGCTCTGGCTAGCTGGGAGGTTTTCTGAGCACTGCTCCTAGCAGTGGCTGTGGAAAGCTTCTCTCAGGAGCATTCTTAAGCATGGCTAAATTGATAAGGTGCAGGGTTTAGTGCAGCTGTGCTGGGAAACACTTGTGTGAAGGATCCATTTCTGAAGTGTAGGACAAGAGAGAATGGAGTGAAGCTCCAGGAGGGCAGATTGAGACTGGAGATGAGGAGGAAGCTCTTTTGACAGTGAGGGTGGAGAGACACTGGCACAGGCTGCCCAGGGAGGCTGTGGATGTGCCCTCCCTGGAGGTATTCCAGGCCAGGCTTGATGAGGCCCTGAGCAAGCTGTGCTGGGGGGAGGTGTCCCTGCCCATGGCAGGGGGCTGGAGCTGGAGGAGCTTCAAGGTCCCTTCCAACCCAACCCCTTCCCTGGATCTCTGGAAGCCCTGGGGCTGATCTGCTGCTGGGTGCAGGCAGTGCTCAGCAGCACCCTGCTGGCTGAGGAGCTGCCTGTGTGCCCATGAAGGGAGCTGTAAGCTGGCAGCTGCTGGCACTGTAGGGTTTGCCTGTCCCTGTGTGCTGTCTGCCTGGTGCTGTCAGGCTCATTGTGGCTGCTCTGCTTTGCAGAGCTTTTGGGAGAGCTCAGGGAGTGTTTAAGCAGAAGTTTGCTATTTCTTTCCCTAATGTTGCTTCTCTTATTGTTTCAATCTGGCAAGAGCTGTGCTCTTCATCTCCAATCTTCCCAGCTCTCCACAAGAAGTAGATTTGCTGTTAATATCACACAGCTCCTTTAATTAGGTAATTAGCAGAGGGATGACAATAGCAGAGCTCAGGAGTGGAACACATCAGCCACTTGCCAAGCCTGAGCAGCCCAGCAGGTACCACAGGGGGCTCTTGGTGCCCTTCCTTTCTGGTCCAGTGTCCTCAATGGTGCTGGCCTGGCTCTGGTGCTGTTCTGGCACGGGAGCTGCACAGCCTCACAGCTCTGTCCCAGGGAAGCAGTTTGCACTCTGCAGAGCAGAGCTTTGCCTGCCCAATGGTCCATGGCAGCTATGAAGGGCTGAGGATGAGCTGCTCTGAAGGGCCTTGCAGCAAACAGCTCCTTCCACTTAGCCTGCATGGGGCAGTTCCCTGAGACTGGTAGAGGTTGGAAGGGACCTCCAAAGCTCAGCCAGTCCCAGCCCCTGCCAGAGCAGGAGCACCCAGGGCAGGGCACACAGGAACACATCCAGCTGGGGCTGGAAAGTCTCCAGAGCAGGAGACTGCACAACCTCTCTGGGCAGCCTGCTCCAGGCCTCCAGCACCCTCACAACAAACAACTTTCCCCTCCTGCTCAGCTGCCCCCTCCTGGCTTCCAGCTTGTCCCTCTTGTTCCTTGTCCTGTCCCTGGGCACCACCACACAGAGCCTGGCACCTTCACCTTGCCCCCACCCCTCAGAGCCATTGCTCAGATCCCCTCTGAGCCTTCTCCTCTGCAGCCCAAACAGCCCCAGGGCTCTCAGCCTCTCTTCCCAGCAGAGCTGTTCCAGTCCCTTCAGCATCCTCACAGCCTCTGTGGGACTCTCTGCAGCAGGTCCCTGTCCCTCCTGCACTGGGGAGCCCAGAGGTGGCTGTTTGGGCTTCTGCAGTGTTTCTGGGTTTGATATCCATGCCTCAGTGTGAGCTGGAGCAGCAGGGATGTCTGCATACAGCTGAGCCAAAGCATCAGCACAGCTTTTGGAGAGATTGGTGCCCAGGCTGTGTCTGGCTGTCAGCAGCTGCACCTTCTGCTTACAGAAGGCAGTTACTGATCAGCCAGTTGGGAAGGGCTTTGCAGATGCCTTGTTTCAGAGTCCAGCAGCTTGTTCAGATTCATTTCAGCTTTCCCTCCCTTTCTTTTCTGAACAGAGAAACAGGAAAGTGCAGAATTTGCTTTTCTGAAGGGCACTCTCTGACCTTTATCCCAGAGTGTGCTGGTACCAAGCTGATGAATTGCCCAGACAGGACTCTTCAGAGAGCCTCCTTTACCCGAGGGAGGCTGAATGCAGTGGGGTGGGAGAGGGAAATTCCTTGGGTCTGGCTCTTGTAAAGTGATTTGTGTGCTTTAGCAGTAGAGTTCAAAACTCTCAGCATGTCTGTGAGGAGAGAGCTCAGGCTCTGGTGCCAGTACAGGGCCTGGTTGTGCCAACACCTGGACTGGAAAGTGAGAGAGGAGATCCTGCCCCTCTGCTCTGCTCTGGGGAGACCTCAGCTGCAGGGCTGGGGCCAGCTGTGGGGACCCCAGCACAAGAGAGGGCTGGAGCTGGTGGAGAGGGTCCAGAGGAGGCCACCAAGGTGCTCAGAGGGCTGGAGAAGCTCTGCTGTGGGCACAGGCTGGCAGAGTTGTGGCTGTGCAGCCTGCAGAGGAGAAGGCTGCAGGCAGAGCTCAGAGCTGCATTTCAGCATCTGCAGGGGAGCTGCAGGCAGGCTGGGGAGGGACTGCTCAGAAGGGGCTGTGGGGACAGGCCGAGGGCAATGGTTTGCAAGTGGAGCAGGGCAGAGTTAGGTTGGAGCTGAGGAGGAAGCTCTGCAGAGTGAGGGTGAGGAGAGCCTGGCACAGGCTGCCCAGGGCTGTGCTTGAGGCCCTGGCTGGGACTCACTGGATGCCCACATCTGCTGTTTGGGGCTTCCTGTGTGGTGCTGGTTTGTTTGGGTTTGGGGTTTCTCTTAGCCCTGTGTCCCTGGGCGTGGCAGGAGGTTGGAGCAGATGAGCTCTGAGGTCCCTTCCAGCCTGAGCCCTTCTGGGAGGCTGTGATGCAGAGCAGGATGCTGAGGGCAGTGCTGCCCCTGGCTGCTCTGTTTGCAGCAGGCCATTGCCAAGGCTTTGAGACCTTTTTTTCCCCTGCTTCTATGGCTGTGCAAGGTTTGTAGCAGTTCCTAATGAAGCAATACTCATTAGTCCTTGTGAGAGGCAGAGGGGCAGGGAGGCTGTGGCCGTGGGGCTGACGAAGCACTCAGCTCATCTTCATCCACCGCAGCGCTGCTGGGCGGAGCTGAGCTTGGGGGGCAGAGATTACCTCAGAGAAAATTCTTATCTGGAACAGGAGGCAGTGCAGATAAGAGCAGCAGAAGAGGAGAGGCAGGATGCCTGTCAAACCTTCCTGCCACAGGGACCCTCAAGGTGTCTCTTGCTCCCCATACACACTGAAGCAGGGCAGGCTGCAGCGGGAACATCCTGCAGCGAAGTCTCTGCTGGCAGGGAACTTGAGGGCAGTGGAGGAGAGGTGAGAGTGGGCTGCAGGGTGCTTGGGCATTGCCTGAGCAGGACCATCCTGGCAGCTCAGCTTTTATTGCCTTCTCAGTTTGGTCTCATTGCTACTAATCTGGGTGGGAGCTGGCAGAGCTCTGCTGGGCATCCGAAGGGCTGCAGTGTGTCTGGAGAAGGGCAGCCAAAGGCCCAGGGAAGACTAAAGAAACCCAAAGAGACATCAAAAGCCCAGGGAAGACTAAAGAAACCCAGAGAGACATCAAAAGCCCAGGGAAGACTAAAGAAACCCAAAGAGACACCGAAAGCCCAGGGAAGGCTAAAGAAAATCTGTTAAAACTTGGCAGTCCTGACTGGGTTCTGCAGAAGAGATGAAGTCAGAGTCACAGAATGTCAGGGGTTGGAAGGGAACCCCCTGGATAGTCCAACCCAGGGCAGGCCACACAGGAACACATCCAGGGGGGCTGGAAAGCCTCCAGAGAAGGAGACTGCACAACCTCTCTGGGCAGCCTGCTCCAGGCCTCCAGCACCCTCACAGTGACAAAGTTTTCCCTCCAGTTCCCCGGGCACCTCCTCTGCTCCAGCTGGCACCCAGTGCCCCTTGTGCTGGCACTGGACATCCCTGAGCAGAGCCTGGCTGCAGCCCTGCACATCTCTATCACCATGACTGAGGGCAGCCCTCAGGCTCCTCTGCTGCCAGCTCCCAGCCCCAGCTCCCTCAGCCTGGCCTCACAGGAGATGTTCACTGCCCTCAGCACAGGGTTTAGCAGTGGCACAGCTGAGCACAGACTGTGAGCAGAACTGAGGAATCCCAGGCCTGGGCTGCAGTGACTCAGTGGGAGTGCAGCAAGGCCTGGTGCTGGGCTCTGGGGCTGGCTGCTCCATCAGCATGGCAGAGGCTGTTGGGTGTGATTGTGACTCAGCACTTGCTGCTGACTCAGTGCTCAGCACTGGGACCTCTCTGCTGCTGGTTTGCTGCCTGGAAAAGGAAAGAGGAGGTGGGAAGAGACTTAGAACTACTGAGGAAGTTTAAACTCCCCAGAGAGAGAAGTTTTACCCTGCTTGGACTATTTGACAGAGTGGCAGGATGGTAGGGGTTGGGAGGGACCTGCAGGGGTCATCCAGTCCAACCCCCTGCCAGAGCAGCATCAGCCAGGGCACGGCACACTCTGGAAAGCCTGAAGAAACACAGAGACAGCAAAGCCTGAGAGACCTCAGCCAAAACCTTCTCCTTCAGGAGGCTCTTAATGAGCTTGCTGCAAATGGTAAGGAAGAGGTCTTGGTAAAGCAGGAGGGGACAGAGGGAGGTGCCCAGGTGATGCTTCCTTCATCTGTGTGCTGAACACTGTCCCCAGGTCTGGTGTGCCCAGCACCAGGACACATTGCTGCTGGGGGAGCTGGGGGGGTTCAGCCTGGAGAGGAGAAGGCTGAGAGCAGAGCTCATTGCTCTCTACAGCTCCCTGAGAGGAGGCTGCAGTGAGGCTGGGGTTGGGCTCTTCTCCCAAGCCACCAGAGATAGGGCAAGAGGCAATGTGCTGGAGTTGTGCCAGGGAAGGGTTGGAGATGAGGAAGAATTTCTTTGCTGAGAGTGGTGAGGGGCTGGGAGAGGCTGCCCAGGGAGGTGGTGGAGTCCCCATGCCTGGAGGGGTTCAGGAAGCTGTGGCTGTGCTGCTTCAGGGCACAGTTTAGTGGCCATGGTAGCTGGTTTAGGGTTGGACTCAATGACCTTAAAGGTTTTTTCCACCCTTAATGATTCTCTGCCTGCTTGCAAAATGGTGCCCAGTGCCTGCTGCTCCTCAGGAGTTCAGGCCCTGCCTGCCTGCTCAGCCCTTCCCTCCCCAGCAGATGATGCTTCTTCATTACTGTCAGCTTTGAAGTGTTCTCCAGCTGCAGAGGGAGGGGAGGAGGGGGGTTGGTACTTGCAAAAAGCACCGTTTGGGGGTTTATGTCTCCATTCTCCTTGTTTGCTGCCTTCATCTCCCTGCTGCATGTCCTTGTGAGACAAAGGCAGGGGACGAGAGCTGCTCTGTTGCAGTTTGCTGCTCCTGCTCTGAGGCTTCGCTGCCAGAAGCCACTACACTATTTTTAGGAATTCTTTAGGATGAGGAATCATTTTCCCTGGAAAAAGGCCATCAGCCAGCAGCTGATCAGAGTCCAGCTCTGCACTTCTGGAGTGCCTGGGCTGGTGGTGGCGGGAGGCTGTGCTGTGAATGATCTGCTGGGAGTGAGCCTTCCTGGGGCATTGCTGCTGCTTGCCTGCAGATCCTGCACTGTTACTTTTGTTTTGTGGTGTCCTCTCTTACCTTAGTGCAGCACAGAGGGGTAGAAGAGAGCTCTGCTGGGAGCACAGCCTGAGGGGGCTGCAGAGGAGAAGGCTCCAGGGGCACCTCAGAGCTGCTGCCAGTGCCTGAAGGGAGCCTGCAGGAAGGCTGCAGAGGGACTTGTGCTGAGGGGGTCTGAGGCAGGCCAAGGGGCAATGGTTTGGAGCTGAGGCAGAGCAGGCTGAGAGTGGAGCTGAGGAAGAAGTTGCTGAGTGTGAGGGTGGTGAGAGCCTGGCACAGGCTGCCCAGGGAGGCTGTGGCTGCCTTCTGCCTGGGGGGGCTCAAGGCCAGGCCGGATGAGGCCTTGAGCAGCTGAGTCTGGCTGAGAGGTGTCCCTGGGCATGGAGGAGGTTGGAGCAGAGGAGCTCTGAGGTCCCTTCCAGCCTGAGCCCTTCTGGGAGTCTATGAAAGTTTCACTTCTTCATTTCTCTTTCCCTCTCTGGTGCCTGGGATGCTGCTCATGTTGCTTTGCTGCTGCTCATTTTCACTGGGGAGGCTTTAGAGAGCCTGGGGATCTGGCTGACAACAGAAGCATTGCTCTGAAGGCTCCCTGGAGTGCCAGCTTGGCTGTCTCAGGGCTGCGAATCACTGAGCAGCAGCTCCTACCAACCTGTCAGCTCCAGGCTCTGCACACAGGACTCATTCATGGCTCCCTGTCTCTGGCTCTGCAGCTTCTCTTGGAGTCTTTGAGTCCTGGCAGTTGCTGAGTGCAGCGAGGCAGAGGGCAGCTGTGGTGCTGCAGAGCTAAGGACAGAGCTCTGCTTTGCCAGAGCTGATGGTGCCATGCATAGCGGTGGGCAGGGATTGTCTCTCCCTGCTGCTTGACTGCTCTTCCCTGGCTGCTGCAGTCCTTGTTCTGCCCCAGCAGACAACGTGGGACAGGGAGCTGCATTCTACAGGCACAGGCTCCTCCTGAGCATTCCTGAGCTGCCTTTGCTGCATCCTCTCTTTCCATCCTGTCCCTTCCACTTGCCCAGATGTGCCTGTTCCTTGGAGCAGTGGTTGGCAGCTTGGTGTGCAGGGGGAGTTGAGTGCCAAGTGGTGTCCCTCAAGGGTCTCTGTTGGCACCACTGCTGTTCAATGTCTCCAGCAGTGCTAGAGACACTGAGACTGAGACTCTCTTAGCAGGTGTGCAGATGACACCAAGCTGAGTGGTGAGGTTGATAGGGATGAAGGGTGGGATGGAGCCATCCAGAGGGGCCTGGACAGGCTGCAGAGGTGGGCATGGAGAAACTGAATGAAATCAATCAGGGACAAGTGTGGAGTCCTGCATCTGGGAAGGAACAACCCCCACAGGCCAGGAGAGGCTGGGGGCTGAGCTGCTGGAGAGCAGCTCTAGGGGAAAAGGACCTGGGGGTCCTGGTGGGCAACAGGATGGCCATGAGCCAGCAATGTGCCCTGGTGCCCAAGAAGGCCAAGGGCATCCTGGGCTGGGTTAGAAGGGCTGTGCTGAGTAGGTCAGAGAGGTTCTCCTGCCCCTCAGCTCTGCCCTGCTGAGGCCACATCTGGAATATTGTGTCCAGCTCTGGGCCCCTCAGCTCAAGAAGGACCTCAGGAAGCTGCTGGAGAGAGTCCAGCAGAGCCCCAAAGCTGCTGCAGGCAGTGAACATCTCCTGTGAGGCCAGGCTGAGGGAGCTGGGGCTGGGAGCTGGCAGCAGAGGAGCCTGAGGGCTGCCCTCAGTCATGGTGATAGAGATGTGCAGGGCTGCAGCCAGGCTCTGCTCAGGGCTGCCCAGTGCCAGCACAAGGGGCACTGGGTGCCAGCTGGAGCAGAGGAGGTGCCAGGAGAACAGGAGGCAAAACTTTTTCCCTGTGAGGGTGCTGGAGGCCTGGAGCAGGCTGCCCAGAGAGGTTGTGCAGTCTCCTTCTCTGGAGGCTTTCCAGCCCCCCTGGATGTGTTCCTGTGTGGCCTGCCCTGGGTGCTCCTGCTCTGGCAGGGGGTTGGAACTGGCTGAGCTCTGGAGGTCCCTTCCCACCCCTGCCATTCTGTGCTGCTGCTGTTGCACACCTGAGCCGTGGGCACAACTCAGCTCTCAGTGCTTAGCTCTCAGTCTTGGGCTTTTAAGTGTCATTTGAATTCCAGCTGCATGCAGCCAAGGCAGCCTCAGAATCCCCTCAATGAACCCCAGCTTTGGGTTGGGTTTGGGTGTTTTCCCCTTCTTGAAACTTCTCATTTTGTGCCAGTTGTGCTACAACCTCCCCAGCCACTCAGAGTGGCTTCAGCTGCCCCATTGGAGCTGTGCCCAGAAACGCAGGCGGTGCCCACGGCAAGCAGTGATTGACAGGTCCCTGCAGCTGCATAGATCTCTGCTGATGGCTGCAGCCTGCAAGCTGAGGACATTGCTCATAACCACTGAGCAGGTAGCCTCATCCCTCACGGCATGAAGGCATCAGCTCTGCCCAAGGTGAAAAGGATGTTTGTACAGGCAGCCACTGCCGCGGGAGCAGGGCAGGGGGAGCACGAGCAGGGGTAGGACTGGCAGGGGTAGGACTGGCAGGGTGAGCATGGGCAGGGTTAGGACTGGCAGGGTTAGGACTGGCAGGGGTAGCATGGGCAGGGTTTCATCCTCAAGCACTGTTGTTGCTCTTAGTACTTGTTAAGCTCAGGGCAAGAAGCATCTGAACTGTGCTGGACAGCAGAAAATACATAGAACCTCAGAATGGCTCAGGTTGGAAGGGACCTCAGATCTCATCTACTGCAACCTCCTGCCATGCCCAGGGACACTTCTCAGCTAGACTCAGCTGCCCAAGGCCTCACCCAGCCTGGGCAGTGGCACAGTTGCAGGATGTGTTCTCTTCTGGGCTCACCTGCTCTTCATTTTCTGTGTTTGAACAGCAGGCAGGCTGAGGGAGCTGGAGGTGTTCAGCTGGAGAGGAGAAGGCTCCAGGCAGACCTCAGAGCTGCTGCCAGTGCCTGAAGGGGCTGCAAGCAGGCTGCAGAGGGCCTGTGCCCCTGCAGGGACAGGAGGAGGGCAATGGTTTGAAATGAGAGCAGAGCAGACTGAGATTGGCTGTGAGGAACAAGTTGTGCAGCAGGAGGCTGCTGGAACACTGCCACAGGTTGCCCAGGGAGGTGGTTGAGGCTCCCTGCCTGGAGATGTTGAAGGTGAGGCTGGAGCACCTCTGCTGTGTAGCTAGGCTGAGAGAATTCCACCTAGTCCCAACCCCTTCTTGATAAGCACTTGGAATCTCCTCTCTTCTAGTTTAAAACCATCAGCCCTTGGCCTGTGCTGACAGCTTCTGATGATAAGATTGTCCTCATCTTCCTCACAGCCCCTTGGAAGTCCTGGAAGACCACAGTGAGATCTCCCTAGAGCTCTCTACACCTGGTTGTAAGCCTGCTTGATGCCCTGGTGGATGAGAGGTGTGTTGGGATGCCAATAGGTTAAAAGACAATTCACTATTGACCTGATTTTGCCTTCTGAGGCTAAGAGATGCTTGTGAACCAGGTGGCCTCTGTGGAGGTTATTTTAGAGGCTGGTGCTTGCTTGCTTTGCTTGTGGGGGGTTTATTTTATTTTATTTTTTAATCTGTTCTGTACATTGGGAGCTGAAATCCAAAGGGTTGAGGCAGGTTCTGAAGAGATGGAGCAGAAGATATCATTTCTGTTCAGTGAAACTTCCAACATTATGTTGATTAAAAGCCCAGACCTCAGAGCATGGCAAGTTCATGATGAGGACTCTGCAGGAGGGCTATGGCTGGCAGCTTAAAACACTGGATTGTGGTCATTATCTCTTCCTCCTTGTAAGCTCTCTAATACTTCCCAATCCCTGCCACTGAGTGACCTTTGCTTAGAGGGTTGGATGGCAGCCTTGGGCAGAGCCTGGCAGCCTTGGGCAGAGTAATGACAGCTGAAAAATCACCCAGATATTGCACAGCAAAAAGAGGAGGAGGAGGAGGGAGAGGAAAGTGGAGATTTCCTTCCTCCCCCTCCCCTGTTGTCTGCTCTCAGGTGTCTGTTCTGCCTTTCTGAAGTGTCTTGGAATAGAAAGGCAGAAAAGGGAGACCTGAGTTGGGTTTTCTCTTTTTTTTCAATCATTGAAGATGTTTGCAGACCAAATCTGGTCTTGGCATGCTTTCAGATGGACTTTTCCCACTGTTCTGTAAATCTGTGCCAAGGGCATGTGGGCAGCACAGGGGTGGTGACACTTGGGTTAGTGCTGAGGTTAGACAGAGTCCTGGCTCAGGGCTTGGCTTTGGCAGGCATTTGGGTTTGAACTGAAGAACCTCAAGTTCAAAGGCAGACCTCAGGTGGGGCTTTTCCCCCCCCTTCCATGAAAGCTCTTGCTCAGCCTTGCTGAAAACTGAGAGCCTAGAGAAAGGGTGGGAAAGAGGTTCCCAGCCTGAGGGAAGTGCAGTGCCAAGGAAGCAGTTAATTGACTTTGCTGCTTGTTAAATTCTGCTTTGAGACTCCAACTCAAGCACTTGAACTCAGTCTCTTTGTTATAGCCTTTACAAGGCCTCAGCAGTCCTTTGCCAGGCAGCTGGAGGTGGTTGTTGGAGGGAAATGTTCCACAGCCAGTTGGAGAGCCCCAGTGTGGGCACCTCTGAAGATGGCTTCAGCAAATGTCACACTTTGCCCATCTGCAGGAAGCCTCCATTGGCCTTTGCAGCCTTCCTTAGGGCAGATGAGATGCAGCTCCTGATGGCTCAGAAGGGTATAGGAAGGTCTGCAGATGCCAGAGGAGGTGCTGAGCAAGCCTGGCTGTGCAGTGAGGTGCCACAGTGCGGATGGCATCACGCCTGCAAGCAGAGGATGGAGCAGGCTGCTCTGTCCTGGCTTCTCTCTTCTGCCCTCTCACACAAGCACACAATGGGAGGGGTTGAAAGGGACCTCCAGAGCTCAGCCAGCCCAAGCCCCTGCCAGAGCAGGAGCACCCAGGGCAGGGGACACAGGAACACATCCAGCTGGGGTGGGAAAGTCTCCAGAGCAGGAGACTGCACAACCTCTCTGGGCAGCCTGCTCCAGGCCTCCAGCACCCTCACAACAAACAAGTTCCTCCTCCTGTTGAGGTGGCACCTCCTCGCTTCCAGCTTGTGCCTGTTGTTCCTTGTCCCCTCCCTGGGCACCACCACACAGAGCCTGGCACACTCACCCCTCAGATATCTATCAGACCTTAGAGGCCTTTTCCACCCCACCCAGTTCTGTGACTCTGGCTTTGGTTGCAAGGAAGGGGCAGGAGGGGAAAGCATTTGCAAACTTCAGTTGATCTCTGCATGGCTGCTCCTGAGTGGCCAGGGGAGCAGAGATGGCCCCAGCAGAAGTGCTTTTGACTCTGTGTTTCTGCAGCTGGCCTTTGCTCTGAAGCTGCAGCTTGGTGCCTGCTGTGGCTGCCCAGAGGAGTGCCAGTAGCTGTGTAACAGCAATGAGAGTGTCTGAGCTGAGCTTGCACTTTGCACTGCAGCCACTTTGCAAAGGGGCTGGGGCACTGGTGCTTGCAATGGTTTCTGATGGACACCCTGGGCAAGAGCATTGCTGGCTGTGGGACAGTAATGGGATTCCATCTCCTGCCTGGCTGCTGAACTTGCTCAAATGGACAGCTCTGGCCAAAGGCTTCCTCTGCTGGCTATGGAAATGAGGCAGGTTCTGGGGGATCCTGCAGCACCTCCTGGAATGGATGTTGAGAGGCAGTGGCGAGCAGGCTGGCAGCTGGGACTGCTGCAGAGCAAGCCCCAGATTAGATATTATTTGGTAGGCTTAATATTGTGATTGCTCCTGAGTCTGCAGCTCCTGAGGAGCCCTCTCCTGCTCTGCTGCTGGCACCGCTGCGCAGACCCTAACGTGCTGCTGTGGCAGACAGAGCCAACGAGTCCTGCTGCCCAGCCAGCAGTGGGCACTGCTCACAGCCAGCCAGCCTGTGCCAGCTGGAGCCATGATGAGGGTAATGCCAAATGAACCAAGAGCTGCTTCCACACAGAGCTGTCAAGTTAGGAGCACAGTGACCTTGTTGTGACACACTGAAAATCACTGCAGTGGTGGAGGGGAGGTCTGAGCAGAGCCAGGGGGCACAATGCCCTCTCCTGCCCTGCTGCCCACACTCCTCTGGCTGCAGCCAGCACACAGCTGCCTGCTGGGCTGCAGGAGGGCACTGCTGGCTGGGAGCTGCTCAGCACCCAACACCCCCAAGTCTCTTTCTTCAGGGCTGCTCCCAACCCACTCTGCCCCCAGCCTGGATTTGTGCCCAGGGCTGGCCCAGCCCAGCTGCAGGACCTTGCCCTGTGACTTGTTGCACCTCATGCAACTGGCACTGGCTCACTTCTCAAGCCTGCCAAGACCCCTCTGGATGCCATCCCTGCCCTCCAGTCAGTCCAGCAGCACCCAGCTTGGTGGCATCAGCCAACCTGCTGTGGGTGCACTCAGTGGCACTGCCAATCTTGCCAGCTTTGAGATCAAAGAATTTAGAACTTGTGCAGCAGAGGAGGAAGGGAAGGGCTTGGCTCTGCCTGCTGGGAGGTTTGACAGATCAGGCTGCATCTTAGCAGCAGCCTTCTGAGGTGTGCAGTGATGGAGGAGTCTGTGCAGAGAAGCTGCCCTGCTGCTGGAGCATCTGCCCTGCAGCTTGCCAGCAGCTGTGGGCAGGCAGAGCCAATGGAAACTGGGAAGGTGCAACACGAGGCAGAGACTGCAAAGCTCTCTCCAGGCTGTCAGGATTTGTTTCCTCCTGCATCCTTCACCGTGCAGTCACTCTGCATTAAATCTCATTGCAGTCTTCTGAGAGGCAGGAAGGGTTTGGCAGCATCATTTGTGTGTTGGGTTTGGGGTTTGCCTTTACACCATGTGCCTTAGAAATGTGCTGTTTGGAAGTGTGGGGGATCTGCAGGCACCAACACCTGATTGCTTTGCTTTTTTATGCTGTTAAAGTTGTGGGAAAGTGAGAGCAAGCAGAGGAGGAGCGGGAGGGGACTCGCTGCAGGACACGACTAGAAGGTGAAAAGCTCTGTTGGGTGCTTCAGAGGGGGCAGAAGTTCAAGCTGCAGCAGTGTTGTTGCTTGGCCAAGGTGGTGTTGCTATGCCAAGGGGTACCTGGGTGTGAAGTTCAGGTGTGTGTCAGGGTGGCCGTTTCTGTGCAGAGACACAAGAGCTGTACCTGCAGCTGTGCCTGCAGCTGACACAGGTCAGTGGAATGCAGATCTCTGCTCACAGCTGACTAAGATTCCTCTCCTATTTCTGTCTGCTCTGCTCTGGGGAGACCTGCACCCAGCCTCTGGTGCTGAAGAACTGCCTCAGCTCCAGTCTAACCCTGCTCTCCCTCAGCTTCACACCACCCTCCTTGCCCCTGACACCCTCCTGAAAAGTCCCTCTGCAGCCTTCCTCACCCCAGCTGCTCCAGGCCCTTCTCCAGCCTGGCTGCCCTGCTCTGCACAGGCTCCAGCCCCTCAGTGTCCTTCCTGCAGGGAGGGCCCAGAGCTGAGCACAGCACTCGAGCTGTGGCCTCCCCAGTGCTGAGCACAGGGGCATGGGCCCCTCCTGGCCCTGCTGCCCACCCTGTGTCTGATCCAAGCCAGGATGCCAGCGACTTTCTTGGCCACTTGGGCACTGCTGCCTCAGTTCAGACCCAACACCCCCCAGGTCCCTCTCCAGGTTGCAGCTCTGCAACCACACCCCCCCAGGTCTGTAGCTGGAAGTGGGTCTCTCTTTCCACTCTCCAAAAGCTCCTTAATCCTCACCACTCTTTTGCTGTTCTGTAGCTAATAGCAGGACAGGGAATGCTTTTGCCAGGCAGCACTGGCACCATGCCCCCCCAGGCAGGTGATTAGAATGGCACTTGCAGTCTGCAATGGCTTCAAAGTGCACTATTTTTGCTTAAAGTGCCTCATCCCCCACATTCTTCCCAGAGGTGTTTCTCCCTGCAACCACTTTAAAAGCTGATGGTGGAGAAAGTGATAACTTTGGGGATGGTTTGGTTTTTTTTTTTCCTTCCTGGGGGTTTTATGTGCTTAAAGCAAACAAAACCAAACCAAGCCAAAAAAACCCTAAATAGAACCTTTGCAATTTCTCTGAGTGCAAACTGCCTCCCAAAGTGCTGTCCTTTGGCAGGCAAGGGAGTGGAGGACACAGCAATAATCATCTTAAAACACCCTCAACAGCTTCCTTCTCTACCAAAAAAACCAACCCCAAGCTCTGTGTCAGCTGCTCAGGGGTGTGCAGCCAGGGGGGGAGCAGTGAGACTGGGATGTGCTTGGTTTCTGTGGGAGCCTTGCCCCCTCTTCTCCCTCCTCATCCTCCTTTAGTTCTCTGCCAGCAGGTCAGGGGCAGTGCAAAGGAGTGGGGCAGGTGCAGAGGCTCTTAGCAAGGGGTTTGTGGTGATAGAGGGGGAGGGAATGGGTTGGAGCTTGAGGAGGGCAGGTTGAGACTGTAGGGGAGGGAGAAATTCCTTGAGAGGGAGGGTGGTGAGACACTGGCACAGGTTGCCCAGGGAGGGTGTGGAGCACAGGAGCACCCAACATGATCTTTGATCACATTCTGTGCTTCTGTGCTCCACAACCTCCCTGGAGGGGTTCAAGGCCAGGTTGGACGAGCCCTTGAGCAACCTGTGCTGGTGCCAACCCCTGGCAGGCTGATAGGGCAGCTGCTGGAAGGCTGCAGCTTCCTTTTTGGGGGAGAGGGGGAAAATTGATTCTCTTCTTTGGAAAACTAACTCCCAGCTCTTCTGTTGGGAGCACATTGACCATACTGAAAACCACTGCAGTGGTGGAGCTGAGGTCTGAGCAGAGCCAAGGGGCACAATGCCCTCTCCTGCCCTGCTGCCCACACTCCTCTGCCTGCTGGGCTGCAGGAGGGCACTGCTGGCTCCTGGGGAGCTGCTCAGCACCCCCAAGGCTCTTTCTTCAGGGCTGCTCCCAACCCATTCTGCCCCCAGCATGGATTGGTGCCTGGGGATGGCACAGAGAAGGAAAATCCTCATGGATGAGCTCCCCCTCTGCTGTGTTAGAGTGCACAGAGCTGCTCCTAGTTAGCAACAGGTTGGAAGGAGCAGCTTGGAAACTCCACTTCAGGTAGAATGAGGTGAGGCACTAACTGGAACCAAATGACACCTTGCTTGAAGGAAAATCATAGAGTCACAGGATCACAGAATCAGAGAGTCACAGAGTCATAGAGTCACAGAGTCAGTCAGGGCTGGAAGGGACCACCAGGACCATCCAGTTCCAACCCCCCTGCCATGCCCAGGGACACCTCACACTAGGTCAGGCTGTCCACAGCCTCATCCAGCCTGCCCTTGAACACCTCCAGGGATGGGGCTTTGACCACCTCTCTGGGCAACCCCTGCCAGGCTCTCACCACCCTCATGCTGAACAACTTCTTCCTCACCTTCAGTCTGAATCTCCCCTCCTCCAGCTTTGTTCCATTCCCACCAGTCCTCTCACTCCCTGACAGCCTAAAAGGTCCCTCCCCAAAATCTTGGTGTGACCCTTCTGGAGTCCCCAGCCAGAGCCCCCCCATGGCAAAGGTGAGTGCTAGAGCCCAGCTGGCTGCTGGGGCTGTGCTGCAGGAGGCCCAGGAGCAGAGTCCACCCACGGAGCACTTAAAGGAATTGAGGACTGACAGGCAAGAGAAGAAATATTGTTCCTCTTCTGGGTGAGAGGAGAAGAATAGCTGTAAGCAGCTTCATTTCTGCCTTTGCTCAGTGCAGAATGACTCATTTTTATTAGACAAAGACCATTTAGAATGTTAAGGAAGCCTCCTGCCCTGATTTGCATACTTGGAGAATGGAATGGGTTCAGCCCAGAACATTTAAGTAGAGAGGAGGTCTGAGAAAGCTTGAAGAGTGAAGAAACAGTTTACATGATATTGCTTTTCACTTCTGTGCTGTGTTAATGGCAAGAAAAGCACCTAATAAAAATATGATGTAGCCATTAAGGTATCATTTGGCATTTTGAACTCTCCAGGTAGGCACAATTGGAAGATCAGTCACATTGCTCTGCTTGCACACAGCCATGAAGTCAAAAGGAGAGGACTAGCAGGGGAGCCCTGTTCTGATGTTGGGCAGATTCCCTCTCAGCCTTCTCTTCCCCAGACTCAGCAGCCCCAGGACTCCCTTTCCTCACAGCAGAGATGTTCCAGTAGCCACAAGTTGGACAGCTGGGTCAGTAGTGAGCAATTTATGCTCAGCATAACTTGGTTTGACAAAGCTGAGCCCAGCCTGGGATGCCAGCTGATGGTGGAGTTCCACAGGACTTAGAGGTACAAAAGCATCTTGCAGATACCAAAGCAAGCAAGAGATTAAAGTGTGCCCTGGGTCGTGGAACCATGCAATGGGCTGGAAGGGAGCTGCACAGGGCACCCAGTCCCACCCCTGCACTCAGCAGGGACATCCTGCACTAGAGCAGGTTGCTCACAGCCTGCTCCAGCCTCACCTTCAACAGCTCCAGGCAGGGAGCCTCAACCACCTCCCTGGGCAACCTGTGGCAGTGTTCCAGCAGCCTCCTGCTGCACAACTTGTTCCTCACAGCCAATCTCAGTCTGCTCTGCTCTCCTTTCAAACCATTGCCCTCCTCCTGTCCCTGCAGGGGCACAGTCCCTCTGCAGCCTGCTTGCAGCCCCTTCAGGCACTGGCAGCAGCTCTGCGGTTTGTGGAGTGGTTTGGGTTGGAAAGGACCTGAAAGCTGATCTAGTTCCAGACACAGGCACATAAATGGCACTTCCCAGAAGCAGTCAGGTGCTAGTGTCCTCTGTAACTGCTAAGGGCTGATCATAGTTTGGTGATCTCTTCTGGCTCTCAGGAGTGGCTCTGGTAGCTCTTGGATCTTTCCCTGTCAGCAGCACTGTGAGTATGCTGCCTCTGGTGTCAGCCTGCTGTCAAGGTGCAGGAGGAGAAGGGCAAACACAAATACTGCTTTGCTTTCCTCCTGCCTCTCCGTGTGCCAGCCAGCCTGGCATGGAGTGATGAGAGAGGACTCTGAGGGTCCTGCCTTAGGCAGCTGATGGCTTCCTCCGTGCCTGGGGCTGTCCTTGGGAGCCTTTGAGCACCCAGGCAGAGCTGCAGAGGAGAGGGCTCTGCAGTTCCAGAGCAAGCTGCAGGCTCTCTCTAGGCTTTACCTGCAGTGTTTGGGTTCTTTTTCATCTGATCCCAAACTCTTTCCCTGCCCTAAATCAGAGCTTGCTGACAAGCTGGGGCTGCTTAGTCTGCAGAAGAGAAGGCTGAGAGGAGATGTGGGCAGTGTCTGAGGGGTGGCTGCGAGCTCCTGGGGCCAAGCCCCCTTCAGTGGTCAGCAGCAGCAGCCAAGGAAGCAACAGCTGCAAACTGGAACCCAGGAGGTTCCACCTCAGCAGGAGGAGAAGCTTCTTTGCAGTGAGAGTGCTGGAGCCTGGAGCAGGCTGCCCAGAGAGGTTGTGCAGTCTCCTGCTCTGCAGACTTTCCAACCCCCCCAGATGTGTTCCTGAGTGCCCTGCCCTGGGCGCTCCTGCTCTGGCAGGGGGTTGGAATTGGTTGGTCTCTGGAGGTCCCTTCCAACCCCTCCCACTCAGTGTCTCAGGGAACTGCCCCATGCAGGCTAAGTGGAAGGAGCTGTTTGCTGCAAGGCTCTTCAGAGCAGCTCATCCTCAGCCCTTCACAGACTGGATGATCTCTGGAGCTGCCTTCCAAGCCCTAAGGTCCTGTGATTCTGCCATGAAAGCTGTAAGGAAGGAGCCCTGGCAGCTGGGCACACACTGAGCAGTGGGAAACCTCCATTTGGATCTCCTCTTGGTCTAACCCAAAGTCAACTTTCTGCTTGGGCTCTTCTGATGCAAAACTGCATCTGAGGAAGAAGTTCGTGGGAGTCTGGCACAGGCTGCCCAGGGGTGTTCAAGGCCAGGCTGGATGAGGCCCTGAGCAGCTGAGTCTGGCTGAGAGGTGTCCCTGGGCATGGCAGGAGGTCAGAGCAGAGGAGCTCTGAGGTCCTTTCTAGCCTGAGCCCTTCTGAGATCCTCTCAACCTTTCCCAAGAGGCCAGAGAGCATTTTGTGCCGAGGTCATGCTTTAAGTAGGGAGGTTTACATCACAGAGTCAGCAGCACCAATTGCTGGGTGGTTTTTGCCCCCAGAACTGGAAGCTGAGGATGCTGCACTGCCTGGCAGGTGTCAAAAGCCCTCTGGGAGTGTCCACCAAAGGGGTTCATTACAGCAGAGTGGATCCAGGTGTGGAGAAGGGACTCAGCTGGCTCTAAACAAACAACTCCGTGCCTGACAGGTGCCAGCACCCTGCTGAGCACCTGGCCTAGGGCTGGGCCTTGCAGGAGCTGATTAACAACAGCTGGTGCCTTGCAGCCATTAGCTGAGCCTCTGGCTGGGCAGCTCTCACTCTGCTGGCTCTGTTCTGGGGGCTCAGCTCTGCCAGGAGCTAGGGCTGACCACAGGGCACCCCTGAAAGGAGTCCTGCTGGGGGGGCCTTCTCCTTTGGGCTTGGACACCATCCAAGGATGCTTCCATGGACTGGCTGAGTGCTCACACCCCACACTTCGGTGAGTGTTGATTTTGGGCACCCTTGGGGGCAGGTTTTGCCTTTGTGAGTGAGTGTGTGCCCATTTTGGGCACCCTTGGGGGCAGGTTTGCTCTCGTGGGGGTGTGTGGGTGCCTGTTGTGGTTCATCTCTTAAGGAATATTCCAGAAGAAATGCTCCTTAGAGCTTCAGGCTGGGGCTGGGTTGGTTAATTGGGGCTGCAGCTGCCCTCTGGAGCTGAGCTGTGCTGGAGCAGTGCTGAGTGGTTCTGCTTACCACAGGTCCCAGCTGCTGCTGCCTGTGCTGTGGGTGCCTCTGTGACACAATTTCACTCCACAAAATGTCCATAGGTTGGTTTGCTGTTGGGTTTTTTTTGGTCCAAATTGAGCTCTTCTGACTTCTCTTTGTCCCCTTCTGCTTTTGCAAGGACTTTGACTTTGTGTTTGTCAGGTGAAGTAGAACTCAACAGGGTTTTTTTACATGAAATATAGAAGCAGAAAGAAAGGGAAACTGAATTTGAAATGGGTTAGAATTTCTCCTCTCCCTTCCACACCCTGGTAAGAAGTGGACACTGCTGGACCTCGAGAGGAGTTTCAGTGAGGGACTTGATGGAAGCAAAGAGTCCCTGAAAGGAGCCTACAGGAGAGCTGGGGAGGGACTTTTGACAAGGACTGGGAGTGACAGGGTGGGAGGGAAGGGATTGGAGTGTGAGGAGGGCAGATTGAGAGTGGAGATTGGGAAGAAATCTTGGCAGTGAGGGTGGTGAGACACTGGCACAGGCTGCCCAGGGAGGCTGCGGATGTGCCCTCCCTGGAGGTGCTCCAGGCCACGCTGGATGCAACCTGGGCTGGCAATGTCTCTAAATAACTGAAGGTGAAGGTGCCAGGCTCTGTGTGGTGGTGCCCAGGGATAGCACAAGGAACAACAGGGACCAGCTGGAAGCCAGGAGGTGGCAGCTGAGCAGGAGAAAGTTGCCTGTTGTGAGGGTGCTGGAGGGCTGGAGCAGGCTGCCCAGAGAGGCTGTGCAGTCTCCTGCTCTGCAGTGACCCAATGAAGTCAGTTTTAACCATCAATATTTATTGTATTTCACTTGTTTATTGGTTAACTAAATTAAAGAATCAAACAAAGGCAGTGAGGTCAGGAGGCTGCCCTCAGCCATGGTGCTAAAGATGTGCAGGGCAGTGTTGGGAGGACACAGCCAGGCTCTGCTCTGGGATGTCCAAGGGCAGCACAAGGGGCACTGGGTGCCAGCTGGGGCAGAGGAGGTGCCACATGAACAGGAGGAGAAACTTTTTTTCCTGTGAGGGTGCTGGAGGCCTGGAGCAGGCTGCCCAGAGAGGCTGTGCAGTCTCTTTCTCAGGAGAGCTTCCAGCCCCAGCTGGATGTGTTCCTGTGTGCCCTGCCCGGGGTGCTCCTGCTCTGGCAGGGCCTGGGCAGGCTGAGCTCTGGAGGTCCCTTCCAACCTCTGCTGCTGCGATTCTGTGATGCTTGCCCCCCACTGTGCTCTGCCTCCCGAGTGCTGTCATTGGCCTCATGAATCACACAGAGTTCTCCTTGCAAACAGTGTTAGGAGCATGATTTGGTTCCATAAATGCTCCCTGGATCCAGGAGTGATGAGAGAGCTGCTGAGAAGCCTCCCTGAGCAGAGCTCCAAGCGAGGCTCTCTCCTTGGGAGGTGGAAAACAGAAATTACAGAAACACTGTGAAAGGAAATAACAAAACAAAGCCCAAATCACCACAGGCTGCTCTGAAAGCTGAGGGGAGACAGAAAGCCACCAATGAGCTGAAATGAAAAGCCTTCACAGGAAGGATTTTAAGCTGGGAAGATAAAAGATGACCCAGAGCAGTGCTCAGGAAGCACACAGCTGGGATCCTTCCCCTGTCTTCTGATGCCCCCCAAGCCACTCACTTCCAAAGAGGAGCCCCTGAAAAGCTCCAGCTCATCCCTTTCCCCCTTCAGTGCCATCTGCACCCAGCACAGCCCCTCCAGATCCCTTATCCTGAGGGGCACCTGCCTGACATGCCCTGGCACTGCAGGATCCAACCTTCTGCTCTCACAGGAGGTGTGCCCAAGTCTGGCTGCCTGCTGCCAGCTTCGAGTTGTGGGAGCTGCACAAGGGCTGGGAGTGACAGGCTGAGAGGGGATGGGGTAGAAGCTTCAGGAGGGCAGACTGAGACTGGAGAGCAGGAAGAAATTCTTGTTGGTGAGGGAGACACTGGCACAGGCTGCCCAGGGAGGTGTTCAGGACCAGGCTGGATGAGGCCATGAACAGCTGAGTGTAGTGGAGAAGAGTCCCTGGGCATGGAGCTCTGAGGTCCCTTCCCACCTGGCAGCCTGCTGGGCTGTTTTCCTTGCTTTGGCAGTGTCGTTACCTCTCATTTTAGCCCCTTTCCTTCCCAGTGCCCTTCCTGCTAAGCTGATCCCCTTGGAGCCTCTGCCTGCCCAAAGCTGTGCTTGGCACAGGACAGGTGTTGGACCCTGCTGCTGCTGCCAGGTGATGGCAGAAGAGACTGCAGCACCAGGGTGGGAGTGTGGAGGGAGTTATGCCCTGGAGTGTGGAGGGAGTTGGCTCCTCTGGAGAGCAGCTCACAAAGCTGTAAAGCAGAGACAAGTGGGATAAATGTTACTCCCTGGGAGCAGCACTTGGAGAGCAGATCTTTTGTTGCTGACCTTGCATTCAGGCTGTGAACTGTTCTCCTGGGCCTGCCTCTGCCTTGCTTGGAACAGAAGAAATCCCTGGAGTGTAAACAGGCCTGGGAGAGGAAGCAGGCAGGAAGCACAGAGCTGTGGCACTCAGGTGTCCGAGTTCTTGCCTGGTGGGGATGACAAAAACACCAACCCAGGTAAAGCTGTGTGGGGGCTGTCTGCAGAGACTTGCTGCTTAGTTCAGGCTTGCTTGGTCTGTAGCTCTCCTGAGCTGCTTTGGACCCTGAGGCTCTGAAAGCCTGTGCTGGGTTGTCCAGATTCAGTGTAGAGGATCTGTAGCAAATGTGCTCTGAGAACTTGGCACGGGGTTGGCACTGGATGAGCTTCAACCCATGGGCAGGGACAGCCTCATCCAGCCTGGCCTTCAACACCTCCAGGGAGGTTGTGGAGCACAGAATGTGATCAAAGATCCCTGGGCAACCTCTGCCAATGTCTCACCACCCTCACTGCAAAGAATTCCTCCCTCCTCAAGATCCCTCATTCTATCCCTCCCAGCCCTTGTCAGAAGTCCCTCCCCAGCTCAGTGACCTGAGTGAGGTTAAGGCCAGTGGCTTAGCCAGCAAGGCAGCTGGCTGCAGTGGCTGCACTGGGCAGAGTGCTGCTGAGAGCCCCTGTGGGGGATGGGTTTGTTTCCACCCCTGCAAAGGACATCTCTGCCGCAGCTCAGCAGCTGACCTGCACTGTGCCTTCAGGCAGGGAAAGCACTCATCTGGGTGGGAACCTTTATCCTGATAGGCCTCTGGGGCCTTAAGGGGCAGCATCACTGCAAGCTAAAGCCATTGGGCGAGCCTTGGCATCCCAGGTGATGCTCTGCCTGCAGTTCCCATGGTTACGGCGAAGGCAGTGGTGGTAGAGCAGCCAGCTGGGAGCAAGGTGAGGCACAAAGGGATCCACAGGGTTGGATGCAGCCAGGTTGGACTCAGTCTTAAAGGTCTCTTCCAACCATAATGATTCTATGATCAAGAAATTTGCTCCCTGTCACAGTGAGGCTTCAAATGATAACATCTGGGGTTGGAAGTCAATGATCTTTGAGGTCCCTTCCAACCTAAACCATTCTATGAACAAGTGTCAGGTTTAGGATTTCCTCCAGCTCTCTCTTGTGCAGGGGTCCCACAGCTGCAGCTGAGGTCTCCCCAGAGCAGAGGGGCAGGATCTCCTCTCTCCATCTCTGCCCATGCTGCTTTGGATGCAGCCCAGGCTGCCCTTGGCCTTCTGGGCTGGCAGTGCCCAGTGCTGGCTCCTGCCCAGCTTCTCCCCCACCAGCACCCCAAGTCCTTCTCTGCAGAGCTGCTCTCACTCTCCTCACCCCCAGCCTGGACTGATATTGAGGATTGCCCTGACCCAGGTGCAGGACCTTGCCCTTGGCCTTCTTGAACCTCATGAGGTTCTCCTCAGCCACCTCTGCAGCCTGTCCAGGTCCCTCTGCATGGCTCCATCCCATCCTTCAGCCTTACCAACAGCACCACTCAGCCTGGTGCCATCTCCAGGCCTGCTGAGGGTGCCTCACTCCCAGTGTCTGCAGCACTGCTGAAGATGCTGACCAGCACTGGGAGCAGCACAGAGCCCTGAGGGACACCACTTGTCACCATCTCCATCTGGGCATCCAGCTGTTGACCACTGCCCTTTGGGTGCCACCACCCAGCCCATTCCCTACCCACTGGATTGCCCACCCAGCAAATCTCCAGCTTAGATGGAAAGCTGCCCTGGGGGACATGACTCCAGCATCACATCTAAAAGCTGTTGCTGGTTTGGAAGTTTATCTGCAGCAGACCCCCCAGGAGCACACAGAGCCTCTCTCTGCAGCTGCCGCAGAGCTGCTCCCTGCTGCTGGCAGCAGCACCGCGGGGTGGGCTCAGTGCAGCGTGAAGCAGAACTAACGGCAGTGAGGCAGGAACGTGAACACCTCCCCCCGGGTCGGGGAGCCCAGGAGCGCTGAATGGAACTCAGCAAAGTGCTGCTGTCACCTGAGCAGCCGACTTGTCCCACTGGCCTTAGCCGGCCCGGCTGCTGGGGGCCCTTGAAGCAGGAGGAAGTGCTTGTTAGCAGCTCGGGGCTGCCCTCTCTCTGTGCCTCCCCCGGCACCTCTGCCGAGACGGCAGCTGAAGGTCTCTCTGCAGGACCCCTGAGCAGTGTGTAGGCAACAGGCAGGCCTTTAGCTGCTGCCCTGCTCTGCAGTGCCCGCAGAGCTGGAGCCATGGAGCAGGTCCAGAGGAGGGTCACAAAGATGGTCAGAGGCTTGGCTCTCCAGAGCTGCTCTCCAACAGCTGAGTCCCCAACCTCTACTGCTCCATGGGGTTGCTCTTTCCCAGCTGCCAGGCTCTGCCCTTGCTGGATTTCATTCAGTTTCTCCCCCCAGGCTCTCCAGCCTGGCCAGGTCTGGCTGAAAGGCAGCACAGCCTGAGGGCTGTCACCACTGCTCCCAGTTTGGGGTCATCAGCAAACTTGCTGGCAGTGCCCTCTGTGCCCTCACCCAGGCCTTGAATGACTAAGTTGAGTAGTCCTGGCCCCAGTACTGACCTCTGAGGGACCCCACTAGACACAGGCCTCCAAGCAGGCTCTGTCCCATTGACTTCTTCCCTTCAGCCAGTTGCCATCCACCTCCCTGCCCCATCACCCACACTGCCTCAGTGCAGCTGGGGGGGTGCTGTGGGGGATGGTGCCAGATGCCTTCCCCAGATCCAGATCTGCTCTACCACCACCTCTCCACCAGGCTATGTTCTCATCCAAGGGCAGCAGGTTGGTTCAGCAGTCCCCAGACACACACACATATGTGTGTCTGCATCACAGAGCTGCTCTGGCTGGCAAAGCCCTTTGAGGTCCTCAAGTCCAAACACTCTCTGGCTCTATCAAGGCTGCTGCTGCTTGGCTGGGAGAGAAATGACATTGCAGGAGGAGAGAAAGAGGCAGATCCCTCTCTCTGCTGCTTTGCAGGGGCTGCTGGTGCAGGGGTTAGCAGCAGAGGGAGGTCATAAAGGTTGAGTCCTATCCTGGAAATCACTCAGTCCTGGAGGCAGTGGAAATGAGCTGCCAAATCTGTCTGGCACTGCTCTGAGATGGCCTTGAGGGTGGAATTGGGAGCCCAGTGCTATGCCCTTAAAAGAAGGGGAAATTGAATCTTGAACTGGGGGGGGGGGGGGGCAAGACAGAATGGAATTTACCTGCCTGAAGTTGTACTTCCTTGAGTGTCTATTTTGGTGATGGGTAAAAGGGAGGTGACCACCAAACACCCTCACAGCTGCAGAGCAAAGCACCCAAAAGGGCAGGGTCACTCCAGCCAGGGCCATGTCTCTCTTTTGCTGGGGGCCCCAGAGCTGGGCACAGCACTCCAAGCACTCCATGAAGACACTAACAGATAGTTTGGGGCTTTTAAGGTAGTTTTTAGACTTTCTAGTAGGTCAAATAGGCTTGGAAGAAGTCAAGGAGGGGGAGGTGTAGGGGTCTGATCTCTTCCTTTATCACTCTGGGAGGGAGAGGAGAATCAGATGCAGGAGGTGTGTTTGGGTGTAGGGATGGGAGGGAGCAGAGGAGGGTTTTTGTCAGCAGTGAGGTGACATTTGGGCTGTTTCTTGCAGTGGCCCTTGAGGACCCTGTGTGTCCTGACACCTCGTTATTGCCCTCCCTTGTCCCTGTCTGTCAGCCCAGCCCAGCACACATCTTGTTACTGAGGCTGCCTGCAGAGTGCCTCCCATGCTGCTGGGGCTGCAGAGCTGTTTATGAGCAGTAATAATCTACCTGTCACATGCTCCACTAAGTGCTTGCTTTATCTCCTGCCTCGGAGTGCTGCTCAGCTTGGGCTGCCTTGGAGCCTGGGTCCAGGCTGCCTGCTGTGCTTTGGCACGGGGTGGGGGGGTGGGGGGGGGAATGACACCAACATAGCTTTGTTGTGGTCCTTATCACCTTGTCCCTAGGCAGGGAACTGCNACTCTCTGCAGCAGGTCCCTGTCCGTATTGCACTGGGGAGCCCCAAACTGGGCACAGTATTGCAGGTGTGGAGTGAGCAGGGCAGAGCAGAGGGGCAGGAGAAGCTCTCTAGAGCTGCTCATCCCATCTCCTACTCCATCCATACCCTTTTTTGCAGCGTGCCACACTGAGTAGAAGCCTGCTCCTGCAGTGCTGAGGTGACTGTGCCAGGCCTGTGTTCAGTGGCACCTTGGGTACCACTTTTAGGCCATTCATGCTTCTGCTGCTCTGTTCTGTGGCAGCCTCCTCTGCAGTGTGAGCTGACACTTCTCATGGCCATTTATTCACTGGGGTGATAGTGAAGGCAGGTGTGGAGGGAACACCACTGCAGCTGCCCTGTCTGGCTTGCAGGCTGCATGGGGCCACAACTGATGCATAAACGGGAGCCAAACTGATCTGAGTGCCTCTGTCCTGTCCAACCAAACCAACAGCTCAAAAGCACTAAGCTCACAGATTCATGGAGTGCTTTGGGTTGGAAAGGACCTTCAAGATCCTCCAGCTCCAACCCCTTACCATGGGCAGGGACATTCCAGGGAGGTTGTGGAGCACAGAATCTGCATTCTGTGCTTCTGTGCTCCACAACCTCCCTGGGCAACCTGTGCCAGTGTCTCACCACCCTCACTGCCAAGAATTTCTTCCTCATGTCCAGTCTCAATCTGCCCTCTTCCAGCTTCAATCCATTCTCTCTGTCCCATCACTCCCAGCCCTTGTCAAAAGTTCCTTCCCAGCTTTCTTGTAGCCCTCTTCAGATGCTGGATGTTCACTCTGAGGTCTCCCTGGAGCCTTCTCTTCTCCAGCCTCATCAGCCCCAACTTCCCCAGCCTGGTCTCATAGGGAGGTTCTCCAGCCCTCTGCTCACCTTTGTGGCCTGCTCTGGTGTCCTCAGCACAAAGGGGACATGGAGCTGCTGGAGCAGGGCCAGAAGTGGGCACAGGACTTGTGAGAGGAGTTTTGGTGGTGTGTGTGGGTTGTGTAATTTTTTTTTTTTGCTTTTTTTTTTTTTTTTTTCACCTTTCATTGACTAATTCTGCTGAANTGTGTTTGGTTTTTGTTTTTTTTTTTTTTTTTTTTTTTTTTTTTTTTTTCACCTTTCATTGACTAATTCTGCTGAATGTGACCTTACATCATCCACTTAAGCATGTGGCTCCAAAGTGTGTTCCAAAAGTCTTTCCACAGGAATTTAAGCAGACACAGGCTTAGGAATTTAATCTAAATTGTTTAGGATTAACTACAAAAAAATAATCATGATCATTTTATCCACTGAAGAATGGATTTCCTTAATCTGATTTGAGGAGTGGAGGCAGCAGCAGCGCTGGCTGTGCTTTGGCACGGAGCAGGGATGGAGCTGCCAGCAGAGGTGCCCTGGCTCTTGGCTTTCAGGGCTGCGGCGCTGCCCTCGCACTCCACCACCTCGCTCTGGGGACGCAGTCCCGTGGCAGGAGCCTCCTCCCGCTCTGTGCCTCAGCAGCGCAGCAATCCGAGAGCCCCTCGCTGCCCTTTGCTAGCAGATGGTCTTTTTTCCCCCTCCACGGTGCTAATCAAACCCGGATTTGCGGCGGGACCCATCTGACCGTGCTGGCTGGGCGCAGCCGCTGAGCTCTTCCTGCGCTGGCTCGGGGCTGGGACGCCGCAGCCGCGGAGGCCAAGCGGCGGCAGAAGCCTCTGCCGGCAGCGGGAGCGCAGCAGCTGCTGCCGCATCCCCAGCCCGAGGCACTCTGCGGTGGCGCTGAGGGTGGAGGCAGCCTGCCCTGGTCCCTGCCGTGGCACCGTGTGGCTGTTGGGTGTTAAATGAGCAGCTGGGGGAAGGATTTGTGCGGTGGTTTCTTCAGCTTGCTCGCCCTGTCGGAGCGAACCAGCAGCAGCTTGCGGTTCTGGCTTTGCCCACTCTGAGCCTTGGCTCCACTTTCCTGCTATTACTTTTTCAGTACCTGTGCTGGTCNAGAGGGGTTTGGAGGGCATCATATGAGGAGCAGCTGAGGGAGCTGAGGTTGTTTATTGTGGAGAAGGCTGAGGGCAGAGCTTATTGCTCTCTACAGAGAGACTGAAGAAACACAGAGACAGCAAAGCCTGAGAGACCTCAGCCAAAACCTTCTCCTTCAGGAGGCTCTTAATGAGCTTGCTGCAAATGGTAAGGAAGAGGTCTTGGTAAAGCAGGAGGGGACAGAGGGAGGTGCCCAGGTGATGCTTCCTTCATCTGTGTGCTGAACACTGTCCCCAGGTCTGGTGTGCCCAGCACCAGGACACATTGCTGCTGGGGGAGCTGGGGGGGTTCAGCCTGGAGAGGAGAAGGCTGAGAGCAGAGCTCATTGCTCTCTACAGCTCCCTGAGATGGGGCTGGAGTGAGGCTGGGGTTGGGCTCTTCTCCCAAGCCACCAGAGACAGGGCAAGAGGCAATGTCCTGGAGTTGTGCCAGGGGAGGGTTGGAGATGAGGAAGAATTTCTTTGCTGAGAGTGGTGAGGGGCTGGGAGAGGCTGCCCAGGGAGGTGGTGGAGTCCCCATACCTGGAGGGGTTCAGGAAGCTGTGGTGCTTCAGCACAGAGTTCAGTGTCCATGGCAGTTGGGTTGTGGTTGGACTCAATGATCTGGAAGCTCCTTTCCAGACTTGGTGATTCTGTGCTCCAAGTGGCCTCGTGTGGAAGGGCAGGGGCAGTGATCTGCTGGGTGGGCTTGGTTGTGCCAGGGACACCTCACAAACCTGCCAACAGGCAGACTCTGGAGGTGATCCCCAGGGGATGTATCACAAGAACATTTTCCAGCTCGGAGGAGCCTGCTGCAGCTAAAGCCACAGTGAATGCATTGCCCACCATGAATATGCAAGCAGCAGCTGGAGCTCCAGGAGTGCTGCTGTGAATGCTGAAAGGCATGGAACAGAGACAGGGATCTCTCCAGACTAATCTTCCCTTCCAAGGGGCAGCTTTGAAGTGCTGGGAGCCAGGGGAGAGCAGCAATTGGATGTGACTGGAGAAGGAGCCTGCCAGTGCCTGAGGCCCTGGTGTGGAGAATGAGTGGGTCTGGAACAGCAGCAGCTAAGAACTGGCAGCCAGGACCAGGTCCCCAAGCACTGCTGAGATGAGTGCTTGGGGCAGTGGAAGGGCTTTGCTCTCTTAATTGGAGGTGCTCATGAAGTGGGAGGGGGTTGGAAGGGACCTCCAGAGACCAACCAGTCCAAGCTCCCTGCCAGAGCAGGGGCACCCAGGGCGGGGCACACAGGAACACATCCAGGGAGGGCTGGAAAATCTCTGGAGCAGGAGACTGCACAACCTCTCTGGGCAGCCTGCCCCAGGCCTCCAGCACCCTCACACCAAACGAGTTTCTCCTCCCCCTCTGCCCTGCTGTGCCCACACCTGCTGCTGGGGTTCTCAGGGCTGGAATTCACAGTGGCTTTTTGTTTAATCCTCAGTCAGCTCTGCTTTGTGTTTTGCTTTTCCAGGGCATGTCTCTGGGCTTTACTGCTATGACTTCCCATCAGTGGGAATTAAAAACACTCAGCCTGCATCCCTAGAAGTTGCTGTAGAAATTGCTTTTCTTATTGCATCCTTTGCTTTTCTTATTGCATTCTTATTGCTGTGCATGGAGCACAGCATCCTGCTGTGGAGAGAAGAAGTCTCTGACCTAGGGACTGCCTCGTGGCAGAGAAATAACTTCTGTCTTATTTCCCTCTCTCTTTCTTGCAGCTGTTTGACAGAAATGAGGCCTTGGAAAGAGGCAGAGCAATCTGAGCTCTGCAGGTCACTCATTTGGTGTCAGATTGGCTGCACAAGGGAAGAATGTAAAATGAGCCCCCAAGCAGTCCAGCACTGTCTCTGTGTCCTGGCACTGTCTCTGTGTCCTGGCACATTTTCCATCCTGGCAGGGGCTGGCAGGACTAGTGGGAGTTGGTGGGAAGTCAGAGTGCTGCCTCTGCTTCTCTCGGGTACCTCCTTGCTCAGGGGCACACAGGCAGCCTGATCCACACTGCGTGGCACAGACTTTGCCAAACAGGACTTTCAAAGTGGAGTCCTTTGGTTTTCCTCAGAGTCCCTCTGCCCCTGTGCTGGGCACTGGTGAGGCTACAGCTGAGCACTGGGGCCAGGGCTGGGTGCCACAGGATAGGAGACACTGAGGGGCTGGAGGGGGTCCAGAGAAGAACAGGGAGGCTGGAGAGGGGTTTGGAGGGCATCATATGAGGAGCAGCTGAGGGAGCTGAGGTTGTTTATTGTGGAGAAGGCTGAGGGCAGAGCTTATTGCTCTCTACAGAGAGACTGAAGAAACACAGAGACAGCAAAGCCTGAGAGACCTCAGCCAAAACCTTCTCCTTCAGGAGGCTCTTAATGAGCTTGCTGCAAATGGTAAGGAAGAGGTCTTGGTAAAGCAGGAGGGGACAGAGGGAGGTGCCCAGGTGATGCTTCCTTCATCTGTGTGCTGAACACTGTCCCCAGGTCTGGTGTGCCCAGCACCAGGACACATTGCTGCTGGGGGAGCTGGGGGGGTTCAGCCTGGAGAGGAGAAGGCTGAGAGCAGAGCTCATTGCTCTCTACAGCTCCCTGAGATGGGGCTGGAGTGAGGCTGGGGTTGGGCTCTTCTCCCAAGCCACCAGAGACAGGGCAAGAGGCAATGTCCTGGAGTTGTGCCAGGGGAGGGTTGGAGATGAGGAAGAATTTCTTTGCTGAGAGTGGTGAGGGGCTGGGAGAGGCTGCCCAGGGAGGTGGTGGAGTCCCCATGCCTGGAGGGGTTCAGGAAGCTGTGGTGCTTCAGCACAGAGTTCAGTGTCCATGGCAGTTGGGTTGTGGTTGGACTTGATGACCCTGAAGGTCTTTCCTGACCACAGTGATTTTCTGGTTCCCAGCAGAGCTCCCACATTAGAGGAGACTCTGTCTGAAGAGGCTCTCTGGTGTCCATCTCACTGTGGACATGCTCACAGCCCCTAAAGACACCCAGAGGTGGATGGCTTTATGGAATGCTTGGGGTTGGAAGGAGCCTTAAAGCTCACCCAGTGCCAAGCCCCTGCCATGGACAGGGACACCTCCCAATAGTACAGTCACTCATGGCCTCCAGGGAGGTTGTGGCCTCATCCAGCCTGGCTCTGAACACCTCCAAGGAGGTTGTGGAGCACAGAAGCACAGAATGTGATCAAAGATCCACAACCTTCCTGGGCAGCCTGTGCCAGTGTCTCCCCATTTCCTCCTCCTCTCCAGCCTCACCTGCCCTCCTGGAGCAGCTTGCTCAAGCCCTTTGTCCACCCTGGCCTGGAATGCTTTCAGGGTTGCACCCTCCACAACTTCTCTGGTGGTTTTTTGGTCTGGTCTGGGGGATTTAGGGGCTGTTTGTGGGATGCTGTTGGGTGTGTTCTGTGTTTTTAACAGAAGCCAAGGGTGGTGCTGGAGCAGAGCCCAAGGAGCACTTTCCTTGCCACCTCCTCTGGGTGTCTGCGTGGCTTTGACGAGCAGGAAGGGAAGCCTGAACGTCAGAGGCACAGCAAATGGTGCAGCTTGGGATGAATCACTTTGCAGCAGCCTTGACAAAGTGGGAGCTGTTCTGATGCTGAGCTGGAGCCATCCACCTACTTCTGCTCCTTACATCCATGCTACTCTGTTCCTTGCTCTGGTCTCTGAGAAGGACTTAACCCACCCACAAGGTTCACCTGCAGAGACTCTCCTGAATGCTTTCTTCCTTCCCCTGTCATCTTTGATCTTTTTGTTCCTTGCTCCTATAATCTTCCTCCCTGGAGGTGTTCAAGGCCAGGCTGGATGAGACCTTGAGCAGCCTGAGCTAATGGGAGGTGTCCCTGCCCCTGTCAGGGGGTTGGAACTGGAAGAGCTTTGAGGTCCCATCTGACCCAACCCATTCTGTGAATCTCTGAGCCCCAGCTTTGCACTTCCATTCACGTGGAGAAGTGGCTCAAGTTCTTCCTCCCCAGCTTCCATCCCCTCCTGAGAGCAGACATGGCTGGGGGTTGTCTCTCTCATGGCACAGTCCAGCCAGGCTGACTCCTTGTGACTTCAGCAGGAGGTGTTCTTCCCTTGCTGTCCTCCCAGTGCAGGCATTGTGCAGGCACAGACTCTTCCCACCACGTAGGAAGTCCTTCCAGGGAGCTACCCCAGCACAAAGCTCTGTGTTTGCTGCTTTTCCCCCCTCCTGGTTTATCTCCTCAAACTGGCTTCTCTCCTGCCAAGAAGCCAGGCACAGAGCAGGCCCAGCAGGCTCCATCCCTGCAGACACTGTGCAGCAGGACCTGCAGAGGAGCACAACAACAGCTCAAAGCTGTGGTGCTTGGGGCTGAGGCAGCAGCTGAGCTCCCACGCAGCACTCACAGCTGCCTCCCCTCCTCCCACCCGTTCCACTTCCAGTGGGATTGCCCTTTAAAGTGAAACCTGTGTCAGAAGATCTTTGAAGTAACCTGCAGTGAGATTGTAGGGGAGGAAAGATGCTCTGGAGAGTGGAATGGCTGTGGAAGGTATCCCAAAGCTGCCACCCAGGCACCCCCAGCAGCCTGCCTTTGGTGTCCTCATCTCAGCGTCTGGAAAAGGCCCTGGAGGACCCCAAGGTCTTCCTGCTGCTGTGTTGCAGTGGGTGAAGTGAGCCATGGGAACTGCAGCTGAGGCAGTGGAGTTCCAGTGCCAGCAGCCTTGTTAAGGAGCAGGGCAGTGAGCCTGTCCCTGTGCTCAGCACTGCCCAGGCCACACCTGCAGTGCTGGGTTCAGTTTGGGTCCCTCACTCCCAGAAGGACACTGAGGGGCTGGGGCAGGGTCTGGAGAGCAGGGCTGGGGAGGAGCAGCTGAGGGAGCTGGGGGTGTGCAGGGTGGAGCAGAGGAGCCTGAGGGAGACCTCCTTGCTCTCTGCAGCTCCCTGAGAGGAGGCTGCAGCCAGCTGGGCTTGGGCTCTGCTGCCTAGGATCAGGTCAGAGAACAAGAGGAACTGGCCTGAAATGGTGCCAGGGGAGGGTTAGGTTGGAGATAAGAACAATTTCTTTGCTGCAGGAGTAGTCAGGCACTGGCACAGGCTACCCAGGGCAGTGGTGGAGTCCCCATGCCTGGAGGTGCTCAGGAAAGCTGTGCCCATGGCAGCTGGGGCCATGGTGGTGCTGGGCTGATGCTGGACTGGCTGATCTCAGAGGGCTTTTCCCACCCAAACACTTCTGTGCTTCTGTTTTCTTTGCATCCTTCCTGTCTGCCAGGTGTGGGAGAGGAGGAGGAGGAGGTGCCCTGTCACATGTGGGCTTCTGCAGGAGAAGAGACAGGGAACAGTGTTGTGCTTCCTACACAGCCTGAGCCTTCCTCAGGCTTCCTACTCCCACTCCTCCTGGGCTGCTCCTGCTAGCAGCTGTCTGCTGCCTCCCATTAGCACTTGGATCCGTGGGGCCACACAAGGACAGCACTGAGTAATGCTCTGAGAACAGGATGAGCTCTGGAGGGAAAGGTCCTTCTCAGGTACCCTTTGCTGGGCAGCTCAGAGCACTCCAGCTCCTGGGCAGGCTGTGAGGACACAAACCTGAGCTCATCTGCAGAAAGGACTTTTACTAAATCCTCTTCTTCATAGAACCACAGAATTGGTCTGGTTGGAAAAGCCCTCTAGGACCTGCCAGCAGCCTCTAGGACCCCTGAGTCCCCTGAGCAGTGGATCTAACACTGCTATGCCCATCAAACCATGCCAAGTTATGAGGTCTTTTATGTTGGGTTTGGGGTTGGTGGTTGTTGATTTTTTTTTTTGGTTAGTTTTCATCCAGATTAGTTCTCCTCCAATTCCTCTGGCTCAGCCACAACAGCAGCAATCCCTGGATTTTGATGGTGGTTGTAAACAACTCTGTGAGGAGACTGCTTTGGAATACAGGCTGCTTGTTAAGGCTTCATCTTGCACATGGAAGACTTCCACTCTTCTCCCAGAGCTGCTGTTGGTGCAGAGGCTGAGATTTCCAGGCTTTCCAGGGAAAAGCCTTCCCTTCCTCCTGCTCTTGTGGATAAAAGGGGTTGCTGCTGCCAGAGGCAGAGCTGCTGAGCTGCCTGTGCCCAGGCAGGGAATTCTGCATGGCCATGACACAGGCTGGCATGGGAGCAGACACTGAGATGGAATCATAAAGGTTGGAAAAGACCTCCCAAGATTCATCAATTCATGGGATGGGTCGGAATGGACCTTAAGCATCATCTACTTCCAAGCCAGCTGTTTCCCTTTCAGTCCTGCTGTCCAAGAAGGACCTGGAGCTGCTGGAGTGGGTCTGGAAATAGCCACAAAGATGCTCAGAGGGCAGAAGAAGCTCCCCTGTGGGGCCAGGCTGGGAGAGCTGGGGCTGCTCAGCCTGCAGAAGAGAAGGCTCCAGGGAGAACTTAGAGCAGCCTTGCAGTGCCTGAAGGGAGCTAGAGGAGAGCTGGGGAGGGGCTTTGGACAAGGGCTGGCAGTGCCAGGGCAAGAGCAGATGAGGCTTGAGGAGGGCAGATTGAGACTGGAGATGAGGAAGAAATTTCTTGGCAGTGAGGGTGATGAGACATTAGCACAGGCTGCCC